>CAUYRH010054479.1:0-35589 GCA_963574655.1 Perodicticus potto
TATCTTGTGATTTTTTTTTAGAGGTGAAGTTTAAGTTTTTGTGTGAGTAGTACTATTATACCTATCTTGAGTGTCTTGCTTGTACTGTATCACATCATACCTTTGTTTAATTCTTAATAAACTGTTCACTTGTTAAAAAAAACAAATAACCTTGAAAGGGGCATTTTGGAGCTAAAAACATCTTTTATGTATTATATAAAACATTTCTTAGGAGTTTTCCTTAACACCTAGCTCCTACTTAGTTTTTTCAGCTACCTTTAAAACAGCTTTGGGGACTAAAATACGTTATTTGGAATCAGGACAAGCAAACGACTCTACAGAAAGGAAAGTGTCAGGTTACTAGACGGCGTTTCCAAGGGTGACAGGTCATCTCTTTATTCCTCTCTACCTAGCTTGCAAAAGTGCCATGGATGTGTTCTTCAGGAAACTGCCAGGAAGGCTACTATGGCAGACAGAGTTCAGTCCTGTTAGAAACTTGTCACAGAGCTGCTGAAGCTTCAGTGCGATTTGACTTCTCTGGGATACAAGTGTTGAGACTGTCACAAGGATACGATGAGCTGAGCCTCAGCCGGTAAAGGAAAGATAATTTGTGATTTAATATATCATTGATCCCTTGAGCACAGAGTCAGTTATTAATTTTTTTTTTCAAAATAAACCATGCAGTTTGCTGTTAGGTTGTAGAAAGATACTGGAAGAAATGTCATGAGGAATGCCTCCGCGAATCTCTACTAAGATCCTTCCAGAAGTCATGAAAATTTGGGCACTGAGACCACTAACCACATGTATATGAAATGGAGAAGAGACGAGATTCTGGCATCAGGGCTGTATGAAGAGGCTTCATTCTGAGAGTGACTTTTGGACTTCAGTAGGTCCCAATTCACCCATGTTTTAACAAGACATAGTTCAAAGCAGTTAGAGAGGATCTGAGCTAATTGGTTGATTCAGCAAGAAACCTGGGAAAAGGTGGTGCTGAGGTTGGAGGCATCAGGCTGGCAGGGTTAGCAGATGCTCTCCAGAAAGGGCCTTGGAATGGAGGTGCACCCTGCCAGGCGCCATATGTGTGACGGACATGACGGAGAGCACAGGATGCCTGAGCGAAGGTGACAGCCTGGCTCTCATTTGCAGAGAAACAAACTTCCCTTGGAGTAGACACAAGTGAAATAATGTCCGTGGAGTGGGTGCCTTTACAGGCTGCTGGCCACTTGGCAGCAATCTCCTCCCCCAAGGGGAGGGACATTTACCAGTTTCCACAACAAGACATCTGTCCCAATTGTCCTCCAAGTTTCTTCAAGACAGCAGAAGAGGAATAATAAAATGCAGAGACGCAATCCCCAGACCAGTGGTGAGCACACTGCGAGCACGTGCACAGACATTTCTCCTTGTATCCTCACGTTATCCCAGGCAAGCAGACATGGGGATCATCCACGTTGGGCCAAACTCAAACTCACCTCATTCTGACTCCACGGTGGGTACTGGTTTCACTGCCTGCGTGAGTTTAAGCTAGAAAAACCTGGGAGAACATCATCGCAAAAGATTACATTGAAAACTACCATTCTTTTTTAATGAGATATTTGCCATTCTCTGAGGACTTTTACTGGTCCCCAAATATCCCCTCCATGCCTCCCCTGGAACTTCTCCATCTCTACCCCTTCTTCCCATATCTGTTTTGAAAACTTACCCTTTGATGTCCCCTGCTAGATTTGATCTTCTGTACAAAAGAGACCGTTTGTAAAAATCTGTCCAAGTGTTACTCAGAAACGTGTTATTTGAGTGTAGGCAAACGAATGTGAACTAGATATGTGATTTTGAAGACTCCTTAAGAGATATGGCTTCCAAGTGGAACCCATTATTGCCTCACTTCTCCCCACACTCAGATGTCATGTTTCAAACATGTGACTGTAGAGGAAGGGGATGGCAGAGAGGTCTCAGCGCAGATTCTTTGACTCGGAGCTCACTGTCTTCACAGCTGATGAAACAGGCTTGTGTGGGAGTTTAGGCATTAGACACCTCAATGAGGATGTTGCCATGACTGAACGTCAGAAACACTCACTGAGTCATCATTTCCACTGCTTGGCATTGAGCCTCATCATTAAACCATCTATTCTATTTAGACTTACAAATTGCCCAAGAAGAAAGTGCTCATTTTATTAATTTTATTCCCCAGTGTACTTTTCCAGGGACAGAGCTAGTACAGATGAATGGATGGGATGAATGTTATTTACCGTGATTAAAGGTTGGCAGTCAGCTGCCGCCTCCTCCGTCCCATCCAGCCTCCAGCACCAGCGTCCCACCAGCTGCCTCCAACTGTGGGATGAGCCTGAGCTAGCCCCAGGGTGAGTGTAAACTTGGCCAGGTCTTGGGATTTGCCCACATGCACACACAGAGAGAAATCAATATGGGATTGAGCTCAAACTGGAATTTATCTTCTTATGTCTTAGCTGGAGGTCTCAAGATGTGATTCAATTGATATGCAGGCTAGAATTCTCATTCTGGATCATTACCCGTGGTCCAGCCTGGACCAGAATCCAGAAAAGAGCATGACCCTGGGTTGCTTAGATGCAGCAGTTCTCAACTGTGGATGGGGACCCCTTTGTAACAATGAAAATACATGGCAGCATTAGGAAGGTTGAGAACCACTGGCTTAGAGCATGCACTGGTCCTGGAATAGATCCTGAGCATCTCCAACCCTCACCTTTACTCTGGCTGCTCCTTCTCTGGGAATGTCTCTGTACCCCCATCCCCAATTGCCCAATTTTTCACTTGAAACTTACCCTTTAGGACCCTTGTTTAATTCCATCTCTAATCTAGGCTTCTTTCTGCTCTCCTAGTTGCAAAGATAAATTTATTCCTTTTTTGGATGACATCTTTTTGTTTCTGTCTCTTTCATAGCCTGTATTCTATTGCATTAGTTGTATAAATGACCACAAGTTTAACAGCTTAAAACAACATACATTTTTTGCCTCCCAGTATTGTAGGTCAGAAGTCTGCCCATAGCATGGGTCATTTGAGTTCTCTACTTACAGTCTCGCTGGGTGAAAGTCAAGGGATTGTCCAGGACTGCCATTTTTACCTGGGGCTAAGGTCCTCTTCCAAGTTGAATGGTTGTTGTTAGAATTCACTTTATCACCAGCAGTTATTTCAAGTCCCTCTTCAACTTTAAATCTCTTGACATCTCCTGATGCATCTCTCTGCCTTTCTCTTCTGCTCTGAGCAGGGATAAAGCCCTGATTTTAAGGGCTCATGTAATTACCTTGTGCTGGCCAGGGCAATTCAGGATAATCTCCTAATGCTAAGTTCCCAATTAGTAACCTCAGTCAACATCTGCAAAGTTCCTTTTGCCATACAACATAACACATTCACAGGCATAGCCCCAGAGAGAGAAGGTCATGGAGGCCAAATTCTGCCTATCGCACCTATCAAGTAGCCCTTCCCATGATGCTAGCTCACAGAAGTTGGCAGTGAACCAAAGTAGAAAGGCTTGGATTCCCATCACTCCTCCTACACAGCTGTCCTGGGAAAGGTCATTTGACTTCTATAAGGTTGTTCCTCGTAGGTCCCCAAACATCTAGATGTGGTCACAGGCAATTTTAGGACTTTCCAATTATGAACTAAAGGAATCTTTTACAAAGACAAATAAGGCCTAGACTTGAGACTAGTTCAACTTCTCAGTAGACACAAGCTTTTAGGTTTGGGGCCCCCTATTGTCTCTGTCTCACACAGGGATTATAAAGGTAACGTTCCCATAGATGAGAGCATCTAAAACCACTAGAAGCATGACACAATATAGAAACAGTTTCCCATTTCTACTATAGCAAGTTACCGGATGATTAGTGACTTAACACAACACGTATTTATTATCTTACAGAAGGCTAAAATAAGTCTCACTGGGCTACAACCCAGGTCTCGGCAGAGATATATTCCTTTCTGGATTCTCCAGATTGCAGCGGTTCCCAATCTTCCTAATGCCGCAATGTATTTTCATTATTAAAAAGGGGTCGTGACCCACAGGTTGAGAACCGCGGCTCCAGAGGATATTCTGTTTCCTGGCCTTCTTCAGTTTCTAGGAGTTGCCCACATTCCTTGGATCATGACCTTCTCTCATTTCCAAAGCCAGCAAAGTCTTTCACACATTGCAACACTCTGACACTTACTCTTCTCCTGTCTTCAGCTTCCATTTATAAGGATACGCGTGATGATACTGGACCCATCCAGATAATCCAGGGATAATCTCCCCATTTTAAGGTCAGCAGATTAGCAATCTCAATTCCATCTGCAAATTCAAAATCCCTTTTGTTACATACATATTCATGGGTTCTGGGGTTTAGGACGTGTACATCTTTCCAGTGCTGTGACCGACCTACCTACCATAATGTTCATGAGGGCAAATCAACAATCACTGCCTTTAAGACTGATGTGCCCATTTGGCTGAGTGTCAGGACTGGGACAACTTCCACAGGTTTGAGAAGCTGCTGCTAGTAACTTCTTCTTTTGTGACTGCACTCCTAACCCCTTCTCCTGTGGACAGGCCATTGTAAGGACTTCTTTGCTAGCTTTCCACCCTGTGGGCAGCAGGGCTATTTTCTTTCTGTCTCTGCACTTCCAAATCTATCCAAAGCTGCTGGAGTTGTACCAAACGGGTGCTTACCTTGCAACCTCTTCACTTGGAGTCTGCCTCTTTCCTGCTATCTTAGCCCCCTTCTCTCCATTGTATCCATGTAGTTTGCATATACAACCACTTAGGACAGGTTCTGACATCCTGACCAAGTCAGAGAGTGTAAATCCTTCATTAGATTTACACAGTCATTCACTAAAACAGCTATTGTTTGCTGTGTGCCACACTAGCACTCACTGTCACCAGCTCTACCTTGAAATATACAATTGAGTCTCGTTATCGATGGTAGCTAAGTTGTTGTGGTCACTGAATTAGCAAATACTGAACCTGTGCTCCTAGGGAAAATTCAAGGTTATTTTCCTGTGCTCCTCTGCACACAATGTTTTTGTCAACTGATCAATACATATCCTTCTTTTGTGTGTTTCTGCTTAAAGACAGCTTATTTTAATATATATTACTGACTCATTAGCATTGAACTCACAGTCAACAACTCTATAACTCATGCCTGAACAAAGTTTATGTAACATACATATTTTCTCCACAAGGCACATCTTACCCTTTTGGGCTTAGAAGCACGAGGCTTGGGATCCATTTTAAAAAGAAAAATCACCACAAAAGTTACAAAAATTGGAAAAAGGTGGAACTAAAAGGAACACTTGTTTATAGAACACAAGAAGTAAAGCAAAACGCAGACTGTCACTTTGCTCTCAGCCAGGAGTGTACGCAGCAGCTGACACAATTTTTTCCCCACTCTGTGTGTGCCCTTAAAATTACCATGGAAGCACCAAAAGTATTGATTTAAGGTTTACAAATACATTTTAGCAATCAGGTAAATTCACACATTGGGCATTCACAAATAGTGAGGATTGACTATACTTAATTAAAAAGGTATACTTGAAAAATCAGTGAAGAGGCAATACCCCAGTACACAGTTCACCAAATGTAATATCTTCTTTTTTTTTAAGTAGTAAAAAGTACCATTTTCTAGAGACAGGATTAAACATGTTGGAGATTTGGGTTCAGCTGGATTCACTTGGATATCTGAAGGCTATTGATTACTTTTCTAATTTATATCATTTCTCTGGGGCTTTTTAGATAAAATGAGCTACTTTGCTATCTGATCTGCCCTCAATTATGCATTTTACATTCTGATTCTTTGAGCCTCTCTCAATGCACAGGGGTCCCCAAGTCCAATCCATCCTGCCCCTGAATCCTTAGGTGGGTCTACTGGAGGAAGCTGGGCCCTCATGCTTTCCCAGCTGGTGGGCCTGGACTGCCTGGACAGCAGTGCTTTCCCAGTGGATGACCCATGGCAAACTGATCTCCAGAGGGGGACAAGCTGCAGAAGGGTGAGTAAACCCAGCTTGTGTTGGGTTAGGCTTTTTAAGTATAATCTTTAATTGTCCTACTTCTGCATAGAGGAAATGAGGATAATGGTCATTGCCATGCCCTCCTCATGGGGCTGTTTTTCTTTTTTTTTTTTTTTTGAGACAGAGCCTCAAGCTGTCACCCTGGATAGAGTTCTGTGGTATCACAGCTCAGAGCAACCTCCAATTCCTGGGCTCAAGCGAGTCTCCTGCCTCCACCTCAAAAGTAGCTTGGACTACAGGCGCCCGCCACAACACCCGGCCATTTTTTGGTTGCAGCCATGATTGTTGTTTGGCGGGCCCGGGCTGGATTTGAACCCGCCAGCTCAGGTGTACGTGGCTGGCACCTTAGCCTGTTGAGCCACAGGCGCCGAGCCGGGGCTGTTTTTCTTAAGACTAGAGAGGAACCTATAAACTATAAATAAATATTAATTTTGTTGTATGTAATCAATTTGAAATCTTTGCTTCTTTTCTTACTCTTTTTTCTTCCCTATCTAAGGCTTTTCACTCTTAGCAAAACAGCTAGCACTCTAATAACCCCATGAGATTATTTGTGAGTGGTTCTACCAAAACTGAATTTAATATAAACCTTCTGACTAAACCAGAGGTTTGGGGGATTTTCTTTTCCTCCAATTGCACCTATAAGAAATAATATTGTCTAGGTCTTGACTACTTTCTCCTTTGTCAAATACCAAGCTCTTAGGTTGCTCATAAGTTAAAGCAGTGCTCTTTTGGCAGCAACATTTTATAAAACAATATTTAAAAGAAACATTTGTCACCATTAAGCACTTAATAAACACAGGCCTTTCACTTTGAAGATACCATCTTGGAAAATATTACAAATCTTCCTTAACTGCCAACTAATTTTATATTTAAAAAAAAAAAGAATTGGCTCGGCGCCTGTGGCTCTAAGGCGCCAGCCACGTACACCTGAGCTGGCGGGTTCGAATCCAGCCCCGGCCGGCCAAACGACAATGACGGCTGCAACCAAAAAATGGTGGCGCGTTGTGGTGGGCGCCTGTGGTCCCAGCTGCTTGGGAGGTGGAGGCAGGAGACTCTCTTGAGCCCAGGAATTGGAGGTTGCTGTGAGCTGTGATGCCACAGCACTCTATCCAGGGTAACAGCTTGAGGCTCTGTCTCAAAAAAAATAAAAAATAAATAACAATAAATTTTAAAAAAGAATTTAGGCAAAGACAAACCATTTAAGGAAAGTGTATGGTGCATAGAACACTCCTGGTAACTTTTCACAATGCACTTTTGTCAACCAGAGACCCATGAAGCACACATACCCCCCATTAAGTATTTCCTGAGGACAGGTAGGGGCTGTGAAAGGAGCATGAGTTTTGGAGTCAGATAGACATGGATTTAAACCCCAAGGCTCCCACTTACTTACATCTGAGCTCAGTGTAGTTACTCTGCTTCTTGGAGCTTTGGCTTCCCCACGTATCAAATGAAGACACAACAGTCCCCCTCAGCCACTGGAGAATGATCCTATACATATTGTGTTTTCTTCCTACATAATCATGTGTCAGTAAATGTGCTATTAGCCAAACCATTGTTGTACAAACATCATAGAGTGTACTTAGACAAACTGATGGCATAGCCTACTAGGCACCTGGGCTATCCGGTATAGCCTTACGGCTCCTGGGCTACAAACCTGTGAAGCACATTTCTATACTAACAGTTGTACTGTTGGCAACTATAACATAAGGGTGGGTATTTGTGCTTCTAACCATAGAAAAGGTACAGTAAAAATACAGGATTATAATCTCATAGGACCACCATCATATGCAGTCTGTCATTGACCATGTGTCATAGACATATAGATATGACTGTACACACACATCATGATGAAGTTTAATTTCTAAATTAGGGCCAACGATAACTAATGATCAACTAATAAGATTAAAATGAGACCCTTATAACCATATACTGTCATAAACTGAATGTGAATGTGGTCGCTCTCAAAATACCTTATTGTATTGTACCACAGGTAACTGCAACTGTGGAAAATGAAACCAGGGATAAGGAGGCACTTCACTAAGTTGGACTTTCACTAAGTTGTGTGAAGATTAAATACAATTTTGCATGGGAGAGCTCTGAGCCTAGTGACTAGCACATAGGCGATAACCAAACAAATGGTAGGCTCCCCTCCCTCCCTGAGCCCCCAAGTGGAACTATTCAGACTGCATTTGTTCCTGAGGCCACACTCACTCACTAGACACATATATGAAGTGAGTGTCAGGGATAAAGACATGCTAATATGTACTTTCTATACTACAGGAGCTTGCAACCCAGTGAATATAATCAGAGGACAAGTCACAGTTGTTACAACTTGAATAAAGCTTTATTTAGAGAGGAATGTTTTCATAAAGCCAGTTTCAGGATCCCTTATTTTGGTCTTTTCTCTGCAGAGACTATATGGTGATGGCAGGAGTTGTGCAGAACATTTATTTGTTTTCCCACAGAGATCTTTTTTGAAAAATCTACTGAGTTCTGCCAGAAGAAACTCATGACATGTTGTAAGTTTAATTATGTTCAATTCATTAACACAATTAGAGCTGTGAACAAATTTATTGACACAGCCAGAATCACTTAGTAACAGGCAGTAAGTTATAGATTAAAAAACTCATTCTTGAGGCCTCTAAACTCTGAGAATGAAAAATGAGAAATTCATCTTTACTTCCTTGGAACAGTTCTAAGAGCCTGACCAGAGGTTGCCACTAATAATTTACGGCAGGAATTGTTCATATTTTAAGAATGGTTCTTATGTTCTTTGGAACATAAATTGAATACCCTTGAAATACTACTTTTCATTTTAACATAATAAGTGATCCAAACGGGAGATTTGATGAATATGGATTTGATTTTAGCTGAGCCACACTGGCCTCTGTGCAAGCAGAGGATGGAGACTCATTGTCGCTTTTCCAGCAAAAGCCAAAGAGATACCAGTAGGCTGAGAAGAACCTACTGGTCAATTGCCTTTCCTTCTAGAGCAGCAGTTCTCAACCTATGGGTTGCGACCCCTTTAAGGGTCAAAGGATCCCTTCACAGGGGTCGCCTAAATACACCCTGCATGTCAGATATTTACATTATGATTCGTAACAGTAGCAAAATTACAGTTATGAAGTAGCCACGAAAATAACTTTATGGTTGGGAATCACCACAACATGAGGAACTGTATTAAAGAGCCACGCATTAGAAGGCATTAGGAAGGTTGAGAACTACTGTTCTAGATTAATCCCTTCCAGGTAAACTTTTTCTTTTTTTTCATTTACTAGCTTATTCATAGTATATATTTTTCTTTTTTATTATTATTTTTATTATTAAATCATAGCTGTGTACAATTAGTGCAATCAAGAGGTACAATGTGCTGGTTTCATATATGATCTGAACTATTTTCATCAAACTGATTAACATAGCCTTCATGGCATTTTCTTAGTTATTGTATGAAGACATTTGTATTCTGCATTTAGTAAGTTTCACCTGTACCCTTCTAAGATGCACCGCAGGTGTGGCTCCACCAATTACCCTCCCTCCACCCCAACCCATTTTGAAAATTTATTGGTTTATAAAAGGAAAAAAAAAAAACTTTTGCTCTTCTATAATTATTACTTGTTCAGATCTAACAGAGGCACCAAATTCTATAAAGTTTTATTTTCACTTTTTTTCTGAGCTCTCTCTCCCTGTGCCCAGTACCACGGCGAGTGCTTAACAGCTTTGCAATATGCAGCACCTTAGTTTGAAGAATCAGAAGGGTACCCTGTGAAGTTGTGGTTCTAAGTATCCTTGAAAAATTAATATATTTGCTTCATTTCCTATTGTTAACCAAACAAATCTTAAAACAAACTAAAACATTAAAAATTATATTTTTAAAATGTGGCTGATATCTGAAGGAAAATATAAATGACTTAACAATACTTGTTTTTCCATCTTTATGACACTTTACTCAGAAGAAGTTTCTTCAGCTTTATGCAGGTAAGTAAAAAAAGATACAAAGACTCTATCTTCTTTTATAGCTGAATTGTGTTCCATAATATGCAAGTATCCAATGTATGTGATATGTGATACTAATAGGAAAGCAATAGATAAACAACTACGCTCCCCACATGAAAGAAAAGCACAATTAAATTTAAGTGGGGAGAGGGGAGAAGAGAGAAAAGGGAGGGCGAGGAGGAAAGGGGATTGGTAAACTCTCACCTAATGGACATAATGTAAGGAGTACAGCACACACCCTGGGGAAAGGGCTCAACTACAACTTGAACTTGACCTAACAAATACAAACAACATAACCTAATCATTTGTACCTTTATATTAACCAGAAATAAATTTTAAAAATTCAAAAATTCAAAAAGGAAAGGCTTTCAAAATGTGAATGTATAAATTTCCAAGGATGGCCACTGTCATTCTACTGTAAATAGCAAATAATAAATTAAAAAGTAGATAAAACAAAAACAGAAAACAACAGGAATGTCTAATCGAAGGTGGATGACTATGTAACTTAGGAAATGTGAATATAAATGCATATGATACTGAAAGGAATTTCAAATGTATAAGTAAACTGTTATGAGTGTAAATTTTATTTAGTCTTTAATTGTGGCAGACTTTACGTATGGTAAGATAGATTTGGGGATAAACAAATTGATTTGTTTTTACAAATGCAAATATAAATACTCATGTTAACCCACACTTTCATCAAGGTACAGAACAGTACTATCACCCCAAAAAGGACCATTGGAACTCTTCCCAATCAATCCTTCCATCCCAGAAGCCTCTACCAATCTGACCTCTAGGGAAACAGATGACTTTTCTTTCTTCTAGAATGTTATATAAATGATATCATATCGTAGGTTATCTTTTATGTCTGACTATTTTTACTCAGGATATAGTTTGAGATTCATCCATGTTGTCAATGCATTATAGTAGTGCTAGCTTTTTTTATTGATGATTATTAGTGCCTCCATTTCTGTATTCATTTGAATTTTTTTTTTACTGATGATTATTTTGCCTCCATTTCTGTTTTCATTTAATTGATACTGCATAGTTCTAATATACTTACTTTTTGCTCAGTAAAATTCCCCACTTTTCCATCTTGTTATTTTCACTTTATGATTATTTATTCCTAGCTTCTCTCATATTCTCCCAATATAATTTCAGACAACAAATCATTATTTATATACTGTGAACGAGGGCCCCATTTACTATCCAATATACATTCTCACTAGTTTGCTGGATTTAACTAGCAGCCAAGTCATTAGCTAAGGGCCCAGATGCAGTACAGCAACTTCTGTACTTCTGTACTTCTTCTTTGTTTTGATTGACCAGTGTCTGTACGGCCTGTGTTTTGAATACTTTATCATTTGCTCTGCTGTACCAATTTAAATTCAATATACTCTTACATTGTGCCTATTAAGTGAGAAAACAGTACATTTTCAATGAATTTCTTTAGTGAGTTAGAGATTCCACAATTGTGTTAATCAGGATTAAGTCAGGAAAATAAAAGCCATCTTGGATATTCCAAGAAAAAAAAATATTTAGTATATGAGATGGAGCCTTAGAAAACCACTGCATGGGTCACCCCCAATTTGAAGACTGAAATCCCCCACCTCTCACCACTCACAAAAATTGACTCTTGCTGGATAAAAGATTTAAATTTAAGACATGAACCAATACAATTCTAGAAGAAAGTGTGGAGAAAACTCTTAACAAAATTGACCTAGGAAAAGATTTTATGAAGAAGACCCCCAAGGCAACTACATCAATACCAAAAATAAATAAATGGTCCATGACCAAACTGAAAATTTTCTGCAGAGGTAAGGGTACCACAACTAAAGCATATAGACAACTTTAGGAATGGGAGAAGATATTTTCTTGCTACAAATATGACAAAAGGCTGATAGCTAGAATCTACAGAGAACTCAAACAATCAACAAGAAAATAGCAAACAATCCCATTCACAAGTGGGCAAGAAACATGAACAGAACTTTCTCTGATAAGGACAGACAGCAACAAAGACATGAAAAAATGCTCATTGTCCCTAATCATCAGAGAAATGAAATCAAAACCACCCTGAGATGTTACCTAACCCCAGTGAAAATTGCCTTATTACAAAGTCTCAAAGCTTGCAGATGTTGGTATGGATGTGGAAAGAAGGGAATACACTTATACTGATGATAGGATTACAGACTAATCCAGTCTCTATGGAAAGAAGTATCAAATAATCCTCAAAGAGCTTGAAGTAAACTTTCCATTCGAGCCTACAGTCCTATTACTAGGTATCTACCCAGAAGAAAAATGAAATCATTTTACCATAAGGACATTTGCACTAGAATGTTGATCACAACTCAGTTCACAATCGCCCAGAAGTGGAATCAACCCAAGTGCCCATCAATTCAGGAATGGATTAATAAACTGGTATATGTATACCATTGAATACTATTCAGCCAAAGAAAGATAGAGACTTTACATCTTTTGCATTTACCTAGATGGAGTTGAAAATTATAGTTCTTAGTAAAGTATTAGAAGAATGGAAAAGCAAATATCTAGTATATGAAGTGCTCAGACAAAACCAATGGATGAAAACTACACCCACACAAGAGCGAAAAACACAATTAAATGGAAGTCTTTCTTTAAGATAGATTCCTTAGAGTCTGCCCTCTGAGATCTCTACAACCAGGTCTGCTTTGCTACCATTTTATCCTTCTACGTGGTGTGCCCAGGGCTTGAGATTTGGATGTGCTCAAGCAACATTGATGAGAATGGTGATGAATGGAATTACTAGACTGGGGGCTATCAACATTTTCAATTCAAAATCTAATGTTACAATTTAATAAAATTCTGCTTACTTAATAGACAAGGTTTTGGAGATCAGATCTGCAAGAAACAATTTGTCTTTTGATTACATTGTCCCCAGTTAAAGTTTTCCCACTTAGGGCTGATATCTGATGTAGTCACAAATTAAGACAACAAAATACTTCCCCACCTTTTGGTGGCCATTGCCCCAAATGCGTTATCCCCAACGTATTGCTCACCACACCCTCTGGCTGCCTTATTTCTTCCCAGTCCTCATGATCTAACAAACAAAATTTCACTGCACAGAGGAATAGCTAGCCCATTGGCCTGGCACCCAGCAACTTCTTTCTGTTTTAATTGACCAGTGTCTACATGACCCCTGTTCTTGCATACTTTCTTGTTGGCTCTGTGGCACCGATTTAAATCAGTAGTAACCCATTACTGATGAGGGATATTTCCAAGATGTATAGTGGATGCTTGAACCTTGGATAGTACCAAACCCTATACATGCTATGTTGAAACCCTCTACTGGGATATAAGATTTACGATGAGAAGAAGTTTCCCCTACTCACACTGCTTTCAATGTGCCTGTTTTCTCAATAAAGAGATAAGAAACTTTCACCTTGTTTCTGGATTTCTCACGAAGGAAATATTCTTTGCTTTATGGTTTGGTTGGTGAATCTATAAGTATAAGGAAGGCCAAAGGCTATTTTATTATCTTTCTGAAGTCCCCTTCCAGCTTGGGATTCTCTAATATGAAATTATTATAAGATATTCTTCTCTTTGGGATATTTTAACTTTTCTATATTTTACATCAATGGTATAGCAGACTTCTTTGTGTATGTGTGTGTGTGCACATAGTTTTTTTATTTTAAAAAGGATATTCCTTGGCAGAGGGTCATAAATATTTCATGGGCTCACGCTACATGGTTGTAAATTGAACTTTAGAAAGTTCGTATCAATTTATTTTTCTAGGCACAGTGTATGAGGATGCATATTTCACCATAACTTGGCCCATTCCAAATTTCTTAATGAGATGAGACAGCTATGAAGATGCAGGCAGGAGGTTCTGCACATCACATGGTCTCTAGCAGGGATTTATGACACTGTAAAACCACATGCACCTTTTGTTTATATGAGTATTTTTCAGTTGGAAAAAACACAACGCCTAAAGCCTTTTGTTGATGCAGAGGTTTTTGTCTTGCTCTTAATTATAATATTCTCTCTCCATCCTTCAACCACAGTCTTTACCTCTTGTTAAAGTTCAGGCAACTAGTACTGACCAATGGTGACTGTGAGGCCACTGTCGCTCAGGTAAACACATGGCAGGTACTTAAAGGTAGTATAAAAAGCACTGGTTTAATTTCCACATTGTTTAAATTGCTAATGTAATATAAACCTCTTGTGAACAAGGTTTCCTCTGTTAATCAACTCCGCAGACCCCAGGCTCAGGGCACATGGCACCATAGGGCAGAACTTACAGGAGAAAATATTGCTGAACAAAAATAAGTGATGAAATGTGGGCAATGAAATCGTTGTCTTGTTTTAAAGATTTGGATAAAAATGAATACAATTATTTTCAAAAGGACTGTAGAATTTGTACTAGAAACAAAGTCACAGTAGTTTGTGTCTCATTTTTGCCAACATCCTAAGAGCTTGTGCATAATTTATAAGAAACTAATTTAGTCTTGAACATAAATTTTCTGGTGGTGGGAAAAAGCTTTTTATTATGCATGTTTTATGACTTAACTTTTTCTCCTGTCCCTATTAAAATGTCTGGGCTCTGCACTTCCACACTTGAACTTCTGACTGTGTCCGTTGCCAGCCAGCAGGGACATCTGGGCACCTCTCTGGATACGTGCTTGTTACAGTTGTGGATAAAACCACTTGATTTATATTCCAATAAGAAATTGGATTAACATTTTAAACTTCTCTCTTCGGCATGTCCCTTTACAATTTAAGAACATTCCATTCACTTAAAGGGATAATCTTTTGGACACAAAGTTTGCAAGAAATGTTTTGTATTTTATATTTGAAATATATATTTGAAGCAGTGAAACCAAATATTCTGAGTCATATATACAATTTCACTTTTTTTGCTTCACTGTGATACATATTCTGAGTGGTAGGGACACTGAGAGTTTTGTAAGCATTAGGTGGCAATGCCACGTTATATGCTTTTGTTTCTGTCACCCTAACCCTATGTTGATCAAGGTAATCAGCATATCCCACGCTCAGGCCACATGGCTGTATAGGACAGGACGGACACGGGGGAAAAAAAATTCCTGTGACTCAAGGACTCTTTCCAACCTCCAAACCCTAATGACACCATTTACTCAAACTTCCCTTAACCCCAGAAATCAATTATCCTAATGTTAATACATATCATAAAGTAATCTTCATGAAGTAGAAAACAAATTGATGTAATTCATTTTTCTTGATGATAAGACAGTATTGATTTTGAGTGTATAAAGGAATGGTATTGTGAAGCATGGAGGTTTTCCAGAGATTGAGGAGGAGCTGGGTGGAACTGGGTAACCACAAACAAGAAGACATCCCAAGCCGGGGAAAAGAGACAGACTCATGAGGGGCACGATGGCCAAGCCTGGGTTAGAAGACTCAGTGGGTGTCTCCACCGCAGCTCGCAGTGGCCGTGGGTCTTGATGAAACACCAGAGTTTCCATGATCCTATCTGGAAGGGTGAAAATACCTAACTTAGGATCTTGCTGTGATTACTCTATCAACTAATATGTGTGAAAATCTCATGTTAACTGCAGAGTAATATACATATGTAAGAATATTATTCTGCCAAGTAGCGTGAAGAAATGGGTAAAATGATCAAAAGAAAAATCTGACATTCACAATATTGCTTAGTCGTTATACTGGCACAATATTCTTTGTCACAATATTGCCTAGTCGTTATACTGTCTTTCTGCATGAAAAACCTGTATTTAAAATGTATTTCCTATCTTCTTCCAATTGACATATTTAGAGGTTAAAGACTCCATACAAATATGGAGATAAATATAGATTTTTTTGGTAAAAATTATAGTTCTAAGCTTAACTATGACCTATGATCTATTTTCCATCTCATTCAGTTACACTTAATAATTTTTCATTAAATAAAAAAGGGTCCCTGCCTCACAGCATTGTCTTGGCATCCTCTGAAGTGACTTGGCGGAGAAATCTAACAGAGGACCAGGAAAGTAGCACGAGCCTTTCACAACCAGGCAAGGTCTGCACACCGAGGGTGCTCCCTGAAGAAACACCTGCTGTCCGATTTGTAATTTAAGCTGTTCAGGAAATCATAGACAGGCCTATAAGCACTTCCTCTAAGCAAATGCTTCATTTATAATCATGCACAATTTAAATAAATTCATCTTGATTTAAATTGGGGGTCAGTTGCCACCATGCCCATTTTGCTCTGATCATGTTTATTTTTCTGTATTGCTAATTGAAGCTGTCACAGTGTTGGACTCAGAATATGCTGAAGGTGCGTCTCAGGGGAGGCCTTAGGGAGCAGGAAAGAGCTGCGGCTGTAATTCGTTTTTACAGTCAGTGTTTCGGAGTTTCCACAGCTGACTTCTTTTCAGTAGCCCGTGGGAAGTGGAGGGCGTGCAGAGGAGAGGCTGACCCGACAGACCCCGCTGGCAATGCTCAGGGCGAGTTTGTGAACAGTCAGGCCCAGCATCCAGTGGCCCCGGTGAAGCCTGCCAGGCTGACTGGAACTGTCTGCTGGTTTGTTCTGGCCAAGCAGCTTTAAGGACATGCAAGATGGATTGTTAACACCTGCCTGCTTCACTTTAATTGGCCGCTGATACTCCTGACAAGAAGCACACCGAATAATTAGCATCGCTCCCATAAAATGTGAAACAAGTGACCAAGAGGGGTCTCACTGTGGCCTTTCTAAACCCAGATGCAGCACGTGGCTGTGTGAAATCATGTTGTTCATCAAAGCAGAAGAGCAGACTAGCAAAGTCTCCAAAAAGAAACAGAGAAAAGGTCCCTAAATTATTCAAAGGGAGAAGCAAAGCTCCAGGCCAGGGGAACAGCTTAAATATGGTCACAAACCTCGTTCAGTCTTTGAGCTTTCATATGACTTTGTGCTCCCTGCCCAGTCTTTCTAAATTTCATTCTGGAGTGTGTGATTCTGTGTGTGATGGTGTGTGTTTAAATTTGTGTCGCATAGCAGATTTACCTAGGGCCTTCCGTGTGATTGGGAAAACACGGCAACACGTGAATTTTTGGCTTTTGAAAAAATGATTCTATGTGTAGAATATTTGTAGACACAGAAGGTTATCTATAAAATGTTCATTATAAATTTCTGTCTCCTCATCACAGCTGTTTCACCATTAGTGTATCTGAGTTTGTATGGCCAGGAGTACATTCGAGAAAAGCCAAAAAGTAGATCTACTCCCATATCTCAACTCCTAGAGGGATGCTTTTAAATATTGCCAGTATAACATGCATTTTTAAACTCTTTCCTAAAGAAAAATTACAGAGTTGAAAGCTAAATCTTAGTTTAGATGTGCAAGCCCTTAGCATACTATGAGCTTTCCTCTTCTGAATAGATCTTCATTATTTTTTTTTTTTTTTAGAGACAGAGTCTAACTTTGTTGCCCTCAGTCGAGTGCTGTCACATCACAGCTCACAGCAACCTCCAGCTCTTGGGCTTAGGCGATTCTCTTGCTTCAGCCTCCCCAGTAGCTGGGACTGCAAGTGCCTGCCATAACGCCCGGCTACTTTTTTCTTGCAATTTGGACAGGGCCGGGTTTGAACCCTCCACCTTCAGTGGTGCCACCCAGATCTTTGTATTATTACTGGTTATCAAAGACATGTTTTTTTTTGTTGTTGTTTTCCCTCTGTATGAGGTATCTAATGTTTTGCTATACGTTACTAAAATCTTAGTGGATTAAAACAAGAAATACCTATTTTCTCACAGGCTCTGTGGGTCGGGAATCCAGGCATGGCTGAGCTGAGTCCCTGCCACAATGTCTCAGAAGCCTAGTGTCCACTGCTGAGTCTCGACCCCCAAGCTCACAGTGTCAGCAGAACTCACTTTTCTGCAGACTTGTGCTTGACGCAGGGTACCTCTGTGGCAATGCCTTCTTTGAATCCAGCATGGGAGAAGGTTTAGCAGCAAACAGGACAGTTAAATTACATAATGTAATTACAGATGTAATACTCTGTCAGCTCAGCCATACTCAATTTGTTAACAGTTGAGTCACAGTCAAGGTGAGTGGATTGTCTAAGTACGTCAGTACCAGGAGATAGGAACCATGGGGCTACCCTAGAATGGATCCCTCATAATTGGTCTGGTCCTAATGTTATGAAATTTGAAGACGGAGACAGTGACATCACTTTCTAGAGCCCTATCAATACTTCAATTGAATATTTAATCTCAACTATTTTTGGAAGACTTGTAGGAAGATGTGGTTAAGAGACTCCTTGACAAGCTCACGGGCACAACTCCCCTACCACATTTTCTGTTTTAGAACGTAAACTCATGTGTATTCTGATCTTAATCTAATTTGGCTTTTAATGCATGACTCTCTTATTTGTGGCTTAAACAAATCTGCTTCATTATAAAAGAATATAATATACTGTCAAATAAAACAATAGCACAATCAGTTGTGTATAATACAAAATATGTGGTGTTAGTAATAAACAATACATTACTGGTGCATGTATTTACTAGACTAACATCATCATTTTAGAAAGGACTCCTTCTATTTGTAAAAAAAAAATACAAATACATTTGTGTGAGTAGTACTATTAGACCTATCTTGAGTGTCTTGCTTGTACTGTATCACATCATACCTTTGCTTAATTCTTAATAAACTGTTCACTTGTTAAAAAAATAACAAAATTAAAAAAATTTTTAAAAAAAGTTAGCTGTAAAACAGCCTCAGATGGGTGCTTTACAAAGCATTCCAGAAAAAAGCACTGTGGTCACTGGAGAAGACAGCAGCGTTGACGCTCTGCCCCTGGATACCTTCTGGTGGGGCGAGTTGAGGCGATGGAAGACAGGGATGTTGACCATCTGACCCCGTGTGGGCTTAGGCTAACATCTGTGTCTGTCTGAGTTTCTAATGAGTTGGTTTAAAAGTTAAAAAAAAATTTAAAAAAATAGAAACAAAACTTCTAGAATGATATTTTTGTACAGCTATAAAATGGGATTACCTTTTAAGGCTATGTGTTATTACCAAAAAGTCAAATGTTACAAAAACTAAAAGTTTATAAAGTAAAAAGTTATAGTAAATGAAGGGTAAGTTATTGAAAGAAGAAAATGTTTTGTTTGTTGTTTTAGTAAATTATGTGTAGCCTAAGCGAACAGTGTTTCATCTGCATCCATCTCCCAAGCGTTCACAGTCGCTCATTGTGGGACTCGTAGGTGAACGGCGGGTCCTGTAAGCTCCATTCGTGACAGGGGCCCTATACAGCAGTGTATGGTTCATGTTTTATATTTTTTATGTCCCATTTCTATGTTTAGACATGCTTAAATATAAAGCTCTATTACCATGTGTTACAGTTGCCTGCAGTGTTCAGTAATGCGCCGTCCTGGTTTGTCACCTGGGAACAGTGGACTCTGTGGTACAGCCTAGGTGGGCAGTAAGCTGTCTCGGGCTGTGTAAGTAACTCCTATGCTCACACGAGGACAAAATCACCCAAGAAAGCATTTTTCAGAATGTATCTTCTTTATTAAGTGACTCATTACTGTGTATTGTTGAGTTAGAGATTTATACATATTTAGAGTACACATAAAAGTAGAAAGTTTATGTAAATCTAATTATAATAAGAAATGAAAAGGAAGCATACACCTGCAAGTGAGAGACATCGGAGCAAAGAATTCCAGGAGACGGGAGCCCAGTGTGCCATTGCAGATCCCATGTCAGCTCTCTGTGTGATCACAGGAAAGTCACTTGATCTCCCCCAGCTTTCTCGTACCAGCTGTGGAGTGACCCAAACTAGAGCTTATTCTCCCTGTACCTCCTGCCTGCAGGCTCAGCATGGGGTGCTGTGACAGACCACCTTCCAGGTCCCCCACTTCATGTCTCTGCCTTCAGCCGCTGGTCCCTGTCCTGCTGGGTGGGTGATCAGACTCCCCCGATTGGGAAGAAGCCACCTGACTCATTTTGCACTGGAGTTCTGGGATTTAATGATTGACACAGGGTCAAGGGCCAACCTTTTGACAATCTGTCAGCCTGCAAAAACGGTCATTTCTTTGGCTCTGATGGCTCCGTAAAATGTTCTACATGTCCCGAAAATCCACTTTGTAATGAAAAGGGCCTTGTGATGTTTCCAGATGGAATGAGCTATTGACTCTTCACCTGCAGGTTAGGTTTTGTTTCCCTAATGACTGATTTTAAAAGAATTTTTGGAAAAATGTCATGGGGACACAAACTTCAGATCAGAAGGGTATTACCAAAGAAAACACAGTGATATGTTTTAGTATTTTATGCTAACCTAGAGCTATTCCATCATTTTTTTCTTCAACTCCAACCAAAAAAAGTAATTTTAGCATCTCCTAATTCTCTTTGTAGTGGAAAATAGGTGAGTAATTACATTTTAAAATTGATGATAACACTATTCTTAAAATGCTCTTTCAAAGGTAGATTTAGAACATTAGAATGCTGTCTTTTTATTCCCTATATTGCCTTCTTCTCAAAAACATCCTCCATAAAGTAAGAATATAATCAAACTATAATTAAAATGATGAAAAATGTATAACATATAAGCATTAATTATGATTTATGAAAGAAAATATGAAAGAAATCCCAGGATGAGAAAGGAACTGAAAATAAAGTTCATTTAAAACTTAATATTTATGAGAATAAATTTACAGCAGGAGTTCATTTAGAAATCTCTTTTGATTCATAAAGAAGCATCTGCTATAACATGGTTTTATTTTCCTTTTTTACATCCAGTTATGACTTACTTTTACAATTTTTTACTAATAATATTGAGTCGTATCTAGTTACAAAAAATATATTCATAGATTCTGACTGAAAATTACTGCAAAAGTAATTTATTGGAACAATGACTCAAGTCTGCAATAGGTGGTGTGTCTACATGCAAAATACAACTTTATGAATATTTCATATACGACCTTCTTCCTTCTCTGTGTATACACACAGGACACACACACACATCACACGTCATAAAACTTGCCTTCAAGGATTAGAAAGATCAAGTTAAACTTTTGGTTATAGAAGCATAGGTTCAACTTTTAATCTCAAAAACACACATAAAATGGTTATCCTGGAATATTTTTATGGCTTTTGTAAGAAAATGTCATTCATTCCTTAAATTTAAACGTCCAGGACATTTCTATTTTGTAAGAAAATGTCATTCATTCCTCCAGTACATTTATATTTTGAAATGCATGATCAAGTCAGAATTTAATCATATTAATGAAGAGTCCTCTACAGACTTTCGTTTTCTTTCGTTTTGTTTTCCTCCTGAGCCCTCTTCTGTTTATGACTTGTTTCTCTGAGAGCCTGCTTCACAAGACAATTACAGAGCTTTTCTCTCCTACAGAAATGTTATGCTCACCCTGTCAGAATTCAGTGCCATGATTAAGATTATTTACAGTGCTTTTGTCTGAAAGTCACAACCTCTGGATCTAATAGGAAGCCAGATGAAAGGACAGAGCTGCCACCCTGCAAATCACAGTGTGGGAGTGACAGTTAATTCAGCTGCTGTTATGAATCGCATCAATTCATCCATCTACATAGGACCCCCATTATAAATAGCAAAAAGTTTACGAGCAGATGAGTAAAGTGGAACAACACTTAAAACTATTTTTAATGAGCAGTATTTGTTATATAAGCGTAAGACAGAGGCTTATCTTGAGACACAATTGTTTGTTTGTTTTTTTCTACTTTTCCCCAACATGATGTTATGATACATATTGTTTCAGATTAGCAATTGTTTTAAAAGGAGTTGAATTGAAAACAAACACAATATTGTTTAATACAATGTATGACCTTCAGCAGATGAAGCAAGGGGAACATAATTTAAAAGTAAAAGCATGAAATTTTTTTTTTTTTGCTTAACATCAACATTATGATGGAGCCTACTAATCTACTAATTATGCAGGAACTTTTTGCTGCAACATTATTTCTAGGCTACTGTGCTGTAGAGTTTTAAGAGCTGGTGGTATCACACATCGGGTAAATGCAAGTAGTCATGAAAGGAAGACAGGACTGTGTCGAAACCTGGAAGGAATAACCAGAAAAGTTCTTAGTAACATATTTGTTTAAAGTAAAAATATTAAACTGAGAGATTTGAGTTAAATTTAGCTAATAATGATGAAAATAAGCCCATAAATTTGTTAATAAACTCTTAAATTACTAACCAATACACACAGCTAACAAGCAGACAGTAATTTAATGAAAAAGTCATGTTCTATATCAACCATATGTCTATACTGATAAAATGGTGAAAAGTAACACATTAATTAATAGTTTTATTTGTATATCTGTCACATGAAAATAATTGTAGTAAGTGTGTTTTTCCCCTTCATACTTTATTAATAGCAGAGACCAAATTTAATTGAATGCTTATATTAACCTCAGGGATTAGAAAATTTTGAATCATTGTGAGTGGGAAGAAATGGGTAGGTACTTTGTAAGTTATTTTAATCAGACTATAATGCTGGGAGACATGAGCTATGATTCCCGTTTTATAGTTAAGTAAGATTCAGGGAAATGAGAGAGACAAAGTCCAGGGCCACACCCGAGTTCTCAGAGCAACTTCATTCAGAAAAGTGTGCTCTTTCCATCCTAACCTACACCCCACTCTCTTAACTCTCCACTCTACCTGACAGGTGCTTGTTCTAGGGGGTTATCCTGTAGATGTTGAAACTTATTTTTAATTTATGAGCCTTATTAAGAGCGTCTGTAAAGACTTTATTTTTGTCTGCTATTTTGTTTGCCTGTTTGTTTATCCTGGGAACAAAGGTGATAATAGGGAAATATAAAGATTTAACTCCCTTCAATTGTTGTTATAGCTCTTTTTCCTCTTATACTAAATTATGGCTTTTACTCTTATTTCATTAGATTTCGCATTTACATGAATTGTAGTATGCCTATATTAAGGAAACAGAAAAGAAATACATTTATACATTTTAAAAAGCAACTCTCAAGTTCATTTGCTATACAATCTAAGAAGGGTTTTTCTACCTCTCCTTAGGAGATAATAATTTTAATTAATGGCTTTATTCAATAGAAAAATAAATATCCAAAAAAGTTAATCGCCTAAGCATTAGGCGAAATTCCACCCAGGAAGGATTTATTGTGCAAAACATTCTCCCATGTGTGGAAAACTGAACACATTTTTCCTACCAAAATTGCCAACTGGAATGGGATTCTTGTTCATCTTCTAATGCAACCTTGAAGTGTCTTTTTGAAACCCAGAAAACTCTCATGGAAAACCAGTTAGACAAGAGACCATGGAATTTGGTGTTTAGGGGATGGATGTGAACAACATTCCAACGGAAAAAGGCAGAGAGCCACTCGGGAGACAGGTTGCATCGCAGATTTCAACTTGCACACTTTTCTCTTCCTCACTTTACCCTGGCTTAGGTCACTGCCTTCATGGTCATAACTGCAAAACACAAGAAGGGCAGCACCTGTCAGGCCCATAAATGTAACATCGGACCAAACAGACCAGCCCTGACCTGAAAGACCAGCTAGCCAGCAGCAGGCCTTCCTCCCACTGCTCCTTCACACTCCCAGGACTAGAAGAAAGCAGAGTTGCAGAAGGAAGCGTGAGCTGGAGAGGTGCAGCCTAGCAGGTGGTCCTGTCCAGGGTGTAGCGCTGCTGGTTCTCCAGTGTAGAGAACATTTCTCCAAGCTCTTCAACTGATCAGACATAGACAAACCAGGACGTGGAATCCTTTTTTTCATTTTCTCCTCCGTCTTTCATCAATCCACCAAGACCAGCTCCGGTGTTCAGTTACTCCTAGGGAACATCTAGACCTCCAAGGCAGTATTCAACACAATTTAAAAAGGTTTAAATTTTTTAAAAGGGGGAGGGAATCCTCATAAATGGAATGATCTAAATGACACAAAAGCCAAACCAAAATTAATGAGACAGAAACATTAGAATTTTTTTAGAGTAATAATTATTGACAAAGTGATCAAGAGGATATTGTAACATTTATCAAGATAGAATCATTTATAATAAATAAAACAATAAACTGTATGAAAAAATGATGAAAGTAAAATTACAGAGCAGATCTAACTACCTAACTACTACACATATATACATATGTGTGTATTCAAAAGAAATAGAAATTACATTTTGTTGAGTACATGGGGTTCAATCACAGAAGCTAACCACCTATTAGGCAGATAAAAGAAGTCTCAGTAAGTGCCAAAGCATAAATGTAGAATATAGGTTCAGATTAATATGCAATAAAATGTAAGATCAATCATAAACAAGTAACTTTAAAAACCCCCTGAAATGTAAGCCAGTAAAGTATAATCCAACCAGCTCACCCTTATAAAAAGAAATCCACAGAAAATTGGAAAGTAAGAACTGCGAGTGATCAAAGACAAGGCATGTTAATAGTCTAAGACACCCTTAATTCATCATCTGAGGCGATTTTATAGGTTTATTTACATACAAACACAAAAAACAAAGGTGGCCAAAGCAAACAGAGGAAGAGCACAAAAATGGGATGAAAGTAAATAATAAAAATAGATAATACATCTAGAAAACCTTGACCTAAGATAAGAAACTCAAAAGAATAAAACCCAAACTTGTTTCTTACCGTTAGTGATATTGTGCTTATACTTACTAAGACAATACTCAACGTGAGGAAGAGGGGGAATGAAAGAGAGAAAATAAATAAAAATAAAATGATCAAAAGAACTACACCCAGTGAAAATTAAACAAATAATATAAGGATATCACACTTTATCATTTATACAAACATTTTAAACATGTATAAAATTGATAAATTTCTAAAAATATAAAATGCCTATCCTGCCACAAAAACAGATTATCATGATAACATGATAAGTTGTGATTCTGATTTTGACAGGCTTAGTCTAACTTAAAAGTAACTACGAATAGAATTAAAAAGGCAAATTCCAAACACATTTAATTCATATCTATCAATGAAAAAAAATCAATGATAAGATGCACGTAGAAGTACGGCAATTGGAATTGTGTTTAGGAAGGAAATGTTAGAATCGCTTATTTATTCACTAGCTGGATTTTGCCCAGAGGAAGGTTTCCAGACGTGCTTGTGATGTAACAAGTGATGTTTCAAATATCACGTACTCGTCAGGTTAATTAAAAGAAGAACAGTAAATTTATTCATGGGATTAATTCAACCAGTTAATGAAATATGTATGTGAACAAAGACAAAATTATATTCAGTAAACATTTTCTGTACCATTTTTCAGTCTCAGAGGTAGAGACTGAGGGTGATGAAAGATAAGTCTTAGATTCTAAATTTCGAAGCACTGTTCCTGACCTTGCGAGTATACAAATATAAAGTTCACGTTTAGAACTCCCAAGACTAAGAATAAACATAGACTTAGCTTATATTTTTATGGCTTATATTTTATTTTAATAATATCCCCTGCGTATTATTATTCTCCCTTCATTTTCAAACCCAAAGTAAAAGCTAAACAAGGGTTCAACATTCCTGAAGACACTTGTGGTAACTTTTTGGTCCTTCTAACTTGAGACTTATAGTTCAAAAACTACATACAATGAAGATGAGGGGAAACAGACTATCTCAGGCTTAAAGCAGTTTTATTTTATATTATGAATCTAGTCAGCTGTACAGTAAAAATGTGTAAGTCACCAAGGACAAGTAGAATTTATCAAAGTAATGAACAGATAATTCAGTATTGGAGGAAAAGTTTATAACAGTAGATGCAAACATTAACTGATATCTATTTCTAATTAAACTCAGAAAAATAGGAATAGAGTTATTTCCTAAACTTGATAAATTCCATTCATAATTTTTCACAACTTTTTAAACTTTAAATACATTCTCTTTTATTTAAATGTTGGTCAAAACACTTTTTTAAAAATCTCTCTTGCATGTAATATAGATCTGGAAATCTTTCCCAACATTGCAAAAAATAAAAATATAAAAAATTGAGACTATTACTAGAAGGACAAAGTTCAATAATCAAATTATTTACATAAAACCTTTTAGCAACGCTAACAGAAACAACATCATATTTTAAATTAATAGCATATATATGCTGCAGCATTAGTCAACTGGAAAATAGAATGGAATATAATTTTCAGATAATAAGCATAATTACTACAAGGTATATAATTTTAATAAATAAACAGAAAAAAATAAAGATCATAAAACTCCAAGAAGGAATTCTATAAAGAACTCCATTTGCTAGAGAAGCACCATGTTCATGGTTGGGAAAATTAATAAAGTTGTTAATTCTCTTTAATTTTTTTTAAATGAATAAGAATCAAATACAGAATCACTGTGAGTTACCTGGTGTTCTCTTCATTGCATTAACATATTTTTCACTGCAGATTTAGGAAGCACCTGCATTCCAAAATCCATAGGCAGTGTTTGTTGTGAGAGCAGAACTGCTTCCAAATTGAAAACTCCACGTACATGGCTGAGGAGCTGGATGAGTCCACTGCTCTCTGCACTTTTTCTAGGATGCTTTTGAGAGGCTAATTGTCCAGCCTCGTGTGTGTGTGTGTGTGTGTGTGTGTGTGTTTTCTGTGTATGTGTGTCTCTGTGTGTGTCTGTATGCTGGTATGATATTCTGCCATCTAAACGAAGACCTTGCCATCTGCTACAAGATTCTTGAAACTTTTGTACAATCCATGGACGTGGAGCCATACATATCTGTCCCTCTGTGATGGTGATTCCACCTCCGGGCAGCGTATAAAAGCCAAACTCAGGGATGTGAAGAACGTAATTGTGGTTGACAAGCACCAGGGTTTGGAGAACATGGGGAGCTGCTCCTCAGCTGTTAGTTGTGCAAGATGGCTCAGTTCTAGAGCTCTACTCTACAACACTGGGCCTGTCCCTAACATTCCCAATTACTACGTGTGTACTTAAACATTTGTTATTATGGTAGAGCTCATGCTAAGTGTTCTCAGCACAATAAAAATGATACTATGCAGTTGCTAAAATAATTATCATAAATAATATATGGAAGTTTTGGAAAATATTAAAGAGAGCGTCATATATATATTATATATTTGAGGGTTTTTTTGTAGACAGAGTTTGTTTTGTCGCCCTCGGTAAAGTGCCGTAGTGTCACAGCTCACAGCAACCTTTAACTCATGGGCTTAGGTGATTCTCTCGCCTCAGCCTCTTGAGTAGCTGGGACTACAGCCGCCCACCACAACAGGCGCTGCCCTGTTTTATATTTTAAAAGCTGGTTGAAAGATGTGTAATGAAGATAAACATTTTTTTGAAAATAGAAATGCAAATAACCAACACATTATTGTAACGAAGGGCAAAATATCAAGATTTTTGCTATTATTTCCATTTGTATTTTTTAATATTTTCTACAGTAGCAGTTATTACTTTAATAATCATATTTTTCAAAAGATTAGAATGAACACTGGGTTAACTGATGAAATATATCAGACACCCTATTTTACTATTGCCTCCAAAATTGTGTGAAATGCAGACTTAGAGTAAGGTAGAATTTGTTTTACCTGACTGAGAATGCTGTGTATTCTTTTTCATGTCTTGGTTGGTGTTTTCAGTTAAATATGTTGAATAGAAACTACTTGGTAATTATTTTTGTGTGTTTTTACAGTCAGCACAGAACAGGATGACTTTAACACAATTCTCTAGAATTTGATTTCCCTTTTTTGCGTGTATATCAAGCTTCATGTTAGTCACTGCAGAGAGGAGAAATAAATCCATTCTAGAAGAAATGAAAATAAAAATCCTCCCTCTAAAGGAAAAGCTATTTGCTCTGGTAAATGAACAAAATTTTGCAGGGTCCTTTTTGTTTCTGGAAAAGATTTTATTTATTTTTTTTGTAGAAATAATGTGGCAAATTAGAATCTGAAGTGGTTCGTTGTCTCAGTTCAGTGGTGACCAGTCACCATTTCAGTCAATTTGATGAGTGGTAAGGTGTTAAAGTTCTAGACATGCAAAATTATGTGTTGCTCGAAGGAAGGAGAAAAGTCACAGCAATAATTTGATAAAGTAGCAAATGATGTCAAATCACCCATTTTTTTACTCCCTACAGAAAGTACAGAATTGGGTATTTTCAGTTAATGCGTTGCTGTTGCATGAACTCAGAAACCGTGTTTTATATAGATTGGATCTGAATTTTGCACCTCCTACCCTCACCCAGCTACTCTTGAAAATTAATTTTGAAAGCTGCATTTCCTTTTCTTAGGACAGCCTTTTCAAATGCACTTGAATTTTTTAAATTGGTCAACAATATTACTTTTCAGGACTCGTCTTTTGTAAATCTATCTGATTTAGTAAGTTAACCCCAAGATCTGAGAATCTATTTGTAAATATTACCCATGTGATACTTACAATAAACTAAGAAAAAGGTGCTAGAACATGTTTAAAACTCAAAAGTAGCTATTTATTAAATGATTCTTCATTAATACAGTTGATAACTTTCCACTCATGTTCAATTACTTTTATTTCACATGCAAAAAAACAAAAACAAAAACAATCTAGACATACTACATTCAATGTTGACATTAAGTGAATTTTACATTTAAGTTCAATATTGTACAGTTTGGTTTTCCTCAACATTTGCATTTCTTTCAATTTATGGTTGTTTTCCCTACTTTTCTTTCTTCTCTTCTTAGAAAAACAGCCCCAAAGACTGAACAAAAATGAAGCCTCACACATTGCAAGTGTGAATCCCACTCTGATCTCAGAGTGCTTTTTATTTCTCTCCAGGATTCTAAGTACAGTGCTAAGTTTAATAGTTCTTTTCCTGTTAAAATAACTCTCACTGATGTATTATATGTTTCAAAATTTCTAAAAGAGAAGATTTCAAGTGTTCTCACTACAAAGAAATTACATGTATTTGAGGAGATGAGTATGCTAGTGAGCCCGATTTGACAATTTCATGATGTGTCTATGCATGGGAACATCATACAGTACCCCATATGTGCATAGAAGTATCATCTGTCAATCAAAATAAAATAAAAGTAAAGGAGCGTCAGGGGACATCTGAGGCTTTGAGAGGACGCTGTTGCCCATCCCAGGGAAAGGGACAAGAAGTGTATTTTCTGGAGCAGACGGCAGCACTAACCAAGGTAAAAAAAGGATTTTTCTTAAAAAAAAAAAAAGTATGGAGTTAATGAAGTAATGAAAAAATTTTAATGAAATCTGTAAGAAAACATAAAGGCGAAAATATCTACATCTTTTGATTCCACTGGCAAATCCTAAAATACAGTGATATACAGAGATTACAGCACATTTTCTACAACTACTTTTGAAAAGCACCACATTTTATATTAGAAACAGTTTGTTGTGGTATCAACAATATCACATAGGTGGTGATCATGTACAATGCCATTTTATTATTTTAATTTAATGGAACTCCAAATTAGTGAATACATATAAATATATTTGCCTGGGTTCCCAATGGTGGGCCATTTATTCTTTAATGGTAGTTAAAAAATACTGAAATGACAGTTATTTAGGTATCAATAACCCTAACTCTATTAAAACCTTATATTATATGGAAATTTGCAAAACCTTAGGTAATTCATTTAATAGGAGTGGGAGCAGAGAGCAGGAATCAGCGGTCCAGCATTGACTGACTGCTCACTCCCTACCAGGCTGATTGCAGACTCTGTTTACTTCAATCACGAGGGCTATTTACGACAAACACATTTACAAATAAGAGAACCAAGGTATTAAAAGCTAACTGGGCCTGCGTCACTACATTTTTAAATTATGTCCCAATTCTCCTTAATGCCAATGTTCTTTTTGTGCACTTTACCAGATTGTGTTCTGACAATTGTTTCTAACAACATTGTAATGCCATTCACAGTTCAAGATGACTTTTTGGATAAGGAGTGAGGCCTCACTTT
The DNA here is from genome assembly GCA_963574655.1 of Perodicticus potto. Classification (NCBI taxonomy): domain Eukaryota; kingdom Metazoa; phylum Chordata; class Mammalia; order Primates; family Lorisidae; genus Perodicticus; species Perodicticus potto. The sequence goes on from CAUYRH010054479.1 coordinate 29,821, forward strand.
ATGTTGTTCTTGTTCACTTTAATGTGTTAACATGGGTGTATATTTTGCCACAAAGATGTAGATGCTTCATCTAAGGTTAATAAGCACTCTACTGGTACAATCCTGCAAACCATACATGTTTCCTTTAGTTCACAATCATTGTTGAGTCCCTGTGCTGATGTAACCCAAGGATCTTCATAAGTACAATCAAGCATGACTCATATGGAATAAATGTTTCAGAAAACAGCATTTAAAATTCTTAGATAACATTTAATTTTACTTTATTTTAATTTATTTTATTTCTTTATTTATTTTTGAGACAGAGTCTCACTAAGTTGCCCTCGGTAGAGTGCCATCACAGCTTACAGCAACCTCAAACTCTTGGACTTAAGCGATTCTCTAGTCTCAGCCTCCCAAGTGGCTGGGACTACAGGCTCCCGCCACAACATCCGACTATTATTTTGTTGCAGTTGTCATTGTTGTTTAGTGGCCCGGGCTGGGTTCGAACCTGCCAGCCCCGGTGTATGTGGCCAGCGTCCTACCCACTGAGCTATGGGCTCTGCCCAGTAAAATGTAATTTTAAAAGAAACTTTCAGTAGCTGCTTTTAAGTTGAAAAAAAATAATTGCAAAAAAACCCCTTTTTATTAGTTAACCGGGATCTTCCTAGTCTTAGATATTTTGGACAAATAAATAACTTTCGCAAACCTCCCAAATTCTGCTCCTCTCAAATCTGCAAAAGATAAAAGAATGAAATAACACCATGTTCCCAGTCTATGTGGAAGCAGTTTAGGGCAATTCCACAAATTATATTTGAAAGTGTATATGGTGTCATCCGCCAGATCTAGGCTTCGTTGAAACATTTTTGAAACATATTGGTTTAGTAGCAACGAGGTCTGGAAATTCAAGCTGTCATCTTAATGAGTGAATGGAAACTTTATTCACTGCATCTGTTATTTACATGGGCACGTTCACATGTGCACATTGCTGTTGCTAGGAAACTCAGAGCTAGTTTTTGCCTCCAGGCAGGAGAGACGCATAAATAAGTGTCATCAGAGCAGCCCAGTTATCACAGCATTCTCCTTTCTCTATTGCTCATCTTACTGCATCTGAATTACACTTTAAAACCAGAGCCTGTTTAAATTAGCCCAGGCTGTCGAGTGTCTGCAAATATCTTAAACTAAAATTAAATATACTACAGCTAGTCATTGTGAATTCTTCCATCTCTACGTGATTTGCTGTTTGTGCACATTCTTAAATCTGAGAAAGTACAGCCAGTCGCTTTCACTGTATCTGTATCTGTGCATTGTATATTGTCTTAGAGAGTCCAGGGGAGCAGTGGTGCATGCCCGTAATCCTAGCACTCTGGGAGACTGACATGAATGGATTGACTGAGCTCATGGGTTCAAGACCAGCCTGAGCAATAGCAAGACCCCCTCTCCAAAAATAGCTGGGCGTTGGGGCAAGCACCTGTCATTCCAGCTACTTGGGAGGCTGAGGCAAGAGAACTACTTGAGCCCAAGAGTTTGAGGTTGCTGTGAGCTGTGATGTTATGGTATACTCTACTGAGGGTGACAAAGTAAGACTCTGTCTCAAATAAAATAAAATAAAATAAATAAAAGAGTTTTTTTTTTCATTCAATCTATGTATGTTCATATTACCATAAGGATTGAACCAATGAGTGCTCCGCAGCTTGAGAAATAAAAAAAATGAGCTGGACCTGGCTTTTGTGCAGAAGGAACTTGCATTGCATAAGCAGAATCAATCATGTAAAGAATTAAGTGCTAACATCACAAGAAAGGTGAAAGCATTTTAACATTCAGACCAGTAGGTATGTTCTAGGAGATACCTAGAATGTATGGTACTTAACTTTAGATTTATTTATTTTATTAATTTAATTTTTTTTTTTTTTTGCAGTTTTTGGCCGGGACTGGATTTGAACCCATCACCTCTGATATATGAAGCTGGCACCCTACTCCTTGAGCCACAGGTGCTGCCTGTGACTTTAGATTTAAAGATGGGTTAAAATAAAAAGTTATGGAATTATGGGAGGCACAGTCCTGTAAAAAGAAAAAAAAATATTAGCAAAGTTTGCATTGAAATCAGAGGTGAAGAAGGTATTGTCGCTCCCTTAAGTGTAAATGAAAATGTAAATGGAGCAAACTGTCCCCAGGCAACCTAGGCTGAGTTGTGTGGGGAGACGCCTGCAGGTGGGAAGCGGAGGGGTCTCTTGGAATGGCAGTGGGCCTCTTCTTTCTGGGACAATATCACTGGTCCTATTAAAGACATGGGAGAGCTGAGAATTTATTGATACTTGTGTCCATTTCATTCCTGTCCCATATTTATAAATCAGGCTGATCCCAAAGTGGGAATCTTACAGGATGTCATTGAAAGCAAACATAGTTCTGTGAGGTCAAACTGGCTCTTCCTAAAATAGCAATGTAGGCCTCCTGGGGTCCAGGTGACATTTTCTTTCTATTCTTCTTTCATTGTTGGGGATTCATTGAGGGTACAAGAAACCAGGTTATACTGATTGCATTTGTTAGGTAAAGTCCCTCTTACAATTGTGTTCTGTCCCCAAAAGGTGTGGCACACACCAAGACCCCACCCCCCTCACTCCTTCCCTCTCTCTGCTCTTCCTTTCCCCACCCCTCCCTCCTTATTTTTCTCTCTGCTCCAGGTGACATTTTCATTGATTAAAAATAATGAGCTAAAGCCTTTAAGTAGCCCATCCTGTGCCTTACAACTAAAATTTGGAGAAGTCTATGACAGACTAGAGATTCAGTGAGATCCTAACCTAGAGGGGCCCCTATGGAAGGCTGTGGAAGGCTCTGGTGGACTATGAGAGGGACCCAGATTAAATATGCCTTCAACTTGAATATGAAGGTCGTGCATTGCATGAAGGATGGCAGATTGTGGAAAGTTTTATACATAAGTAAAAGTCAACGTTTGATCAGATATCTAAACATCAAATGTCTGTAATCAAAGCACATGTTTCATGGCAAAGAAGCAGGTCCAGATATAGACCAACACCCCTGAGACCAGAGAAGCAGAGAAGATGGAATGCTTGAAGAATGAAGGAAAAAAGAGACCCTGTAAGTAAGGAAAGATTTCTGTTGCTAAAAATATGAGAACACATTTAGATTTTTTGGAAAAGTCTTAGGTTGAGCAAGTTGTAAACACTATTTTAATAAAAAATGCAGGGTGTCTCCAGTTGCTCCACTCCAAGGCTCCATATTGAAAAAATATATATATTTTTCTCCTAAAAGTTTTTTAATGGAACCATAAGAGGACACACCACGTATATCCAAGCACCTCAGTCCCCTCCCTTCTTTCTTCTTGTCCCTTTTTCTTCTTTCTTCCCTTTCGGATCTTTTTACCTTTCCCATAATCAGGGATGTCTGACTACACAGCTTTAGAAAACTAAACGAAGTGAGAAAGCCGTCAACTTGTACAGTGTGGTATCTGCTGATCATGGTTATCAAGTTACCGTGTTATTATAAAAACATCATTCAGGCTGCAGGCTTTGATGCATGTGCACTCAAATTAGCACGAATCTCTCCTTTCTGCTCCCAGATACCGGCCTTGCTAATACATTGTTCCTAGCACTTTTCCAAAGCTAGCAGTTGAGTAGATACAATGTGTGTATCACTGTGTTTTGATCTTGAATATATGTGTGTATTTCTACATAGGGAGACATACATACCCATATATGTGTATACTTTTTAGTACTCAGGCATTTATCAAAATGAGAAGGGGAGAAATTACCCCTTTCTTAATTGTTTCTATAGCCTACTCTTTGTTCTGAGGGATTTTCAAGGCTATTGTCTGGCTAACCATGCTTCACCTATAATGCAAATTTCTTAGGGTTGGAGAGCTAAAACAAGTATTAAAAATTATTGCTTCTTTCATTTTTTTAGTAAATAAAGTGAAGCCCAGAAGCTTCTGAGCCTGCCCAGTGTTGCATAGACAGAGAGTGAACAGGCAGGTGGAGACTCCTGGTCGGCTGACCCAGGGGCTGCTCTCCCATCCTGCCCAGCTCGCTTGCCTGCAGCCTGGCTTTGTGTGCAAATTCCTCCATGGAAGGCTGAGTACCTGCAATGTGAATGTACATTGTGTCTGTTTTAGGGGAGTTATAGCAAAATAACACTATTTTCTTCACATAAACAAATTATCCGGGAGAGTCACTAATAGTATGTGATGAGGACAGCATTCGTTCCAAAACGTGCTTGAGAGCAAACTCTTGCTCTTAAGGTAAATTACCTTTTAAAATGTCAGTGTGATTATTATTTCTCCTTAAACATGGATATATATGCTAAAATTGAATACACATATTTATTTCTAAATAATTTCTTTATGATTTTCCTAGTTTTTTTTTTTTTTAACAGAGAAATGCTTCAGAGACACTTATAATTCTCTCCTGCTCACCCTTCTCCCAACCACCAGTGGTTCCACTCTATCTGAGCAACAGGACCCACTTTAATCCTTTTTATTTTCTCTTAACGACCTCTGTAGTTCAAATCTTCAATATATTTTTTATTATTTTCACCTGAACAGTGGTTCTTGTTGCTACGAGAAAAAGAAAAAAGAAGAAGGAACAAGTGAAAATAATTTTATGGTTGGGGGTCACCACAACACGAGGAACTGTATTAAAGGGTCACAGCATTAGGAAGTTTGAGAACCATAGATCTAAAACAAGTTCCCTAAGGCACAGCTATGCATTTGCAAATTCAGACCAGTTTTCATGACTGGACTGAAGGTGAGAAGATATCTCTACAATTTTTCTGTGCTCTGTCATAAAAGAAAGAACAAAGAACATTCTACTTCCTATCCAAAGTAGAGTAAACAGTAGAAAGTGAAATGAAAAGTTCTGAATAGGGTGAATAGAATCAAATCAAGCAAAAGAAGAGGAAGTCAAAGATGTCCCAGAGGGATTATAAAGAAAGGAGAAGAATAAAAGAGAGAAATGTCACTAAGTGGCTGTCTTCCATGAGTGACAGATAACGTCTTTTTAGATAACAACCACAACAAAAATCTAGCACTGGATTCTCTGAAGCTGTACCACATGTACATGTAAAAATTAAGAAAAGAATACTGGAGAATACTTAGACATCTAAAAGTAGATCTGCCATTCGATCCTATAATTCCTTTACTAGGTATATATCCAGAAGACCAAAAATCACATCACAATAAAGATATCTGTACCAGAATGTTTATTGCAGCCCAATTCATAATTGCTAGGTCGTGGAAGAAGCCCAAGTGCCCATTGACCCATGAATGGATTAATAAATTGTGGTACATGTATACGGTGGAATACTATGCAGCCTAAAGAAAGATGGAGACTTTACCTCTTTTGTGTTTACATGGATGGAGCTGGAACATATTCTTCTCAGCAAAGTATCTCAAGAATGGAAGAAAAAGTATCCAATGTACTCAGCCCTAATATGAAGCTAATCTATAGCTTTCATATGAAGGCTAAAATCCAGTTATAGCACAAGAAATGGGGAAAGGGGCAAGGGAGGGGAGGGGAGGGGGAGGATGGGTGGAGGGAGGGTGATTGGTGGGATCACACCTACAGTGCATCTTACAAGGGTACAAGTGAAAATTACTAAATGTAGAATATAAATGTCTTCATATAGTGATTAAAAGGTCATGAAGGCTATGTTAAATAGTTCAATGAAAATACTTCAGATTGTATATGAAGTCTGCACATTGTGCCCCATGATTGTACCAATGTACACAATTATGATTTAATAAAAATTAAAAAAAAAGATTTGGTAATAACCTTTTTT
>CAUYRH010054481.1:0-29955 GCA_963574655.1 Perodicticus potto
GCCTGCTCCTTTTCAGAAGCTGACCTCTAGACCTCAGAGAGAGGGAACAGGAAGAGCTGCCTGTTTCCCTCCAGAGGCAAGAGAATTTGCTCCCCTCCTGGGTCCTCTGGCCTGGAGGTTTAGTTCTTCCTCTACTTATAAATTTCTTTCCTATAAACAAATCCTCCTCTACTTATAATTCTTTCCTATAAATAAATCCTAACTTACCACCACTATTGTGGTCCGTAGATTCCTTCTTCGAATCGCCGAGACCAAGAGCCTGAAATTCCGGTATCAGAACCTTAGTTAATCATTATGCATCCGTATCTCTTTGTTAACGGTAACAGGTGCACCACACGCTGTGAGATGTCATGCCTGGGGGAAGCCAGGGGTGGGGAGGAGGGTAGGGGGTGTATGGGAACTCTCTGTGCTATCTTCACAAAGTTTCTGTAAATCTAAAATAGATTTAAAATAAGAGGTTTACTTAAGAAAAAAAAACCTCTGCCAGCCTACTGTTTAATTGCTACTAAAGATCAAAGAGGACCCCACAGTTACCTAATTAAAAAATGAGATCAGCAGACTGTCCTTGCCAACCCTGTCGCCCGCCAGGGAGGGAATAGAAAGGCCCTAACTCAGGAACAGGTGGGCAAACCCTCCTGGCTCATCCCAGCTGGAGTGACATGAGAGGCCCAGATCTGTTCAAATATGTGAAAATGAAGACACCACACAGACACGGAGGCGGAGAGAGGTGGGAAACTTCACGAGGGGCGCGCGACGTCTTTCTCAACAGAATAAAATGTCATGTGAGACCAAAAATGTATGCTGTACCACCTTTAGAAAAGTAATATGCTGATGTCTATTCAATTGAAAACTACAAACACCCTTCACAGAGCAGTTTCACTTAAGACCCCCCTCTAAACACTAACAGCAGCGATACACGAGAGCACACAGCCAAGGATCTTCAAAAGGGCCCAGGCAGGGAAACAGCTAAATATCCATCAGCAGGAAAATGCTGGCTAATTGTGGTGCAGGCATATCATGAACTCTTATTGCAGCTGCATTTTTTTGTTTTTGTTTTTTGTTTTTTGTTTTGAGACAGAGTCTCACTATGTCACCCTCAGTAGAGTGCTGTGACATCACAGCTCACCGCAACCTCAAACTCTTGGACTTAAGCGATTCTCTTGCCTCAGCCTCCCCAGTACTGCTGGGACTACAGGTGCCCGCCACAATGCCCAGCTATTTTTTTTGTTGCAGTTGTCATTGTTGTCCAGTTGGCTGGGCCGGGTTTGAACCTGCCACCCTCGGTGCATGCGGCTGGCGCCACAACCACTGTGCTACAGGCCCCAAGCCAGCTGTATTTTTGTTTTTAAATGAGTCCTTTAAACTGCAAGAGATGTTCTTGATGTCTTGTTAAGTGGGGAAAACAACTGATAGAGCTAATGTAGATTGATTTGTAGATTGATCAAATTTTGTCAACTCAAATAACTACTGGGGGCTGACAAGAGGGGTAAGTGGGAAATGACTGTTCAATGGGCCCAGGGTTTCTTTTCACAGTAATAAACTGGTTCTAGAATTTAACAGCGATGATGTTTGTACAACATTGTGAATGTCCCCAAAGCCACTGAATTGTACATTCTAAAATGGGCGAAATGGTGAATTTTTTGTTATGTGTATTTCACCTCCATAAAAAAAAAAAAATCTTATTCGGCTCAGGACCTGTAGCACGGTCCTTACAGTGCCAGCCACATACACTGAGGCTGGTGTGTCTGAACCCAGCCCAGGCCAGCTAGAACAGCAATGGCAACTGCAACAAAAAAAATAGCTGGACGTTGTGGCAGGCACCTGTAGTCCCAGCTACTAGGGAGGCTGAGGCAAGAGAAATGGTTAAGCCCAAGAGTTGGAGGTTGCTATGAGCTGTGACACCATGGCACTCTACCCAGGGTGACATAGTGAGACTGTCTCAAAAACAAAAAGAACTTATTCCATTCCTATCCTGTTAATAACTAATATCTTATTCCATTCAAGCTGCTATAACAAATATCACAAATTGAGCAGCTTATAAACCACAGAAATTTATTTCTCGCAGTTCAGGAGGCTGGGAAGTCCAAGAGCAAGTTGCTGGCAGGTTCAGTGTCTGATGAGGTTCTGCTTCCCGGGTTCACAGGCAGCGCGTTCTCATTGAGTCTTCACAGGGCAGAAGGTGTGGGTAGTTCCCTGGGACCCCTTTTCCAAGGGCACTAATTCCATTCAAGAGGGTTCTGTCTTCATGATCTAATCACTTCCAAAGGCCTCATGTCTTAGTCTGTTCTACATTGCTATTAAGGAATACTTGATGCTGAATAATTTACAAAGAAAAGGTTTATCTGGCTCATGGTTCTGCAGGCTGTATAAGACGCATAACTTCCAAATTTGCTTCTGGTAAGAACCTCAGGGAGTGTCCAGTCCTGGGGAATGGCAGAAGAAGGGGGGCTAGGTGTGTCACATGGAGACAAAGGGAGCAGTGGGGAGGGAAGTGCCAAAGCTCTTGTAAACAACTGGCTCTCTCATGAACTAATAAAGCAACAGAGAACTCAGCTCTTTCCAGGAGAAGGCACCAAGTCATTCAGGAGAGATCCACCCCCATGCCCCAACACCTTCCATTAGGCCCCATCTCCAACACTGCAGATCAAATTTCAACATAAAGTTTGGAGGGAACAAATATTCAAACTGTATCACTCCACTTCCTAATACCCTGACACTGGTGATTAGGTTTCAACATACGAATTTGGGGTGCACAAATATATAGACCATAGGAATTAATAAATCCTATGTATGTATACTTTTAAAGTGCTACACTTAGACTCCTTTGCAGGGCAAGAACTTCTCAGTAAAGAAGGCATTTGACTAGCACTGGTGATGGGTCTGAGAAAGGAGAAATGAGCCTCCCAATCCTGCTTGCAGCCCAGAAGGAAATGGATCTGGGGGAGCAGTAGGGGGAGACTATGACGAGTGCTGGGGGAAGGCAGAGGAGGTTCGGGCCTGCTGGAGGGACAGAGAAAAGAGGTTAGGGAGAAACCTGTGAAAAGGAAAACTTTAGGAAAATTCTAAGTGCCGAGAAGCTTCCCCTCCCTCCGAATATGCAAAATCCCAAGAAAGTTTCAGATCTGCCCGCTGATGCTTACCAAAGCGTGCTTAGAGTATTTAGTTTTCTTGGGGAGCCAAGGAAAGGAATGAGATTTAAGTCAAAATCGAGATGAATCCAAACACAGAAAGATAAATTTTGCCTGTCCTCACCCATCCGTGGGAGCAAAAAATATTGCTCTCATGTAGGGAGAGAATAGAATGACAGATACCAGAGGCTAAGCAGGGGGAGCGGGAGGGAGAAGGGGTGCAGAGAGGTTGGTCAGTGGGTGCAAACACACAGTCAGATAGAAGGTGTAAGTCCCAAAGTTCAATAACAGAGCAGGGCGACGAGAATTATTATAGCAGCAATGTCATAGACTTCAAAATACCCAGAAGACTTAAGATGTTCCTACCACCTAGAAATGATAAATGCTCCAGGTGACGGAGACTCTCGATACCCTGACTTAACCATTACACAATCTATACATGTAACATACTATCACGTGCACACCATATATGTAAAAATAATGTGCATCAACTTTTTTTAATGAAACCAGAGATGATGGATATACTAATTACTCTGATCTGACCACAATACATTGTATGTATTGAAGCATCTCTATGTACCCCCATAAATATGTATAATTATTATGTGTTGATTAAAAAAGTAAAATAAAATTTTTTAATATATAAAGAAAAGACGGAAGGAAGCCAAAACCAAGGGATCCCGTAGGCCCTGGAGGTCACCTTCAGTGGGTCAGCTCCTCTAGAAAGGGGGTACTGTCCTCAGTTAATCAAGGGCACACCTGCTTCCTGAGGACTTGCTTCATCTTTTGGATCCCCCACAGTACTTAATACAATGCCAGGCACATTATAGTGTTCAATAAACATTTGTAGAATTGACTTGAATAAAAAAATGGATTTTTTTTTTTAAATTCTTTCTAATCCAGAGAGAAGCTGCCAGGGTGCTGGTGTCGACAGAGTTAGCATTCATCCCCAGCACCCAGGGACCTTAAAGCCTCTGTCCAGTCTTCTGTCCATCACGCTTCTTTATCCAGGCTGTCCTTTGTCCAGCTCTGTCCACTGCAGCACACAGGCACCTAACACGTGCCTTCAGCTAGTACCTGTGGCAATTATATTCAGGACCCATGCCAGATTATTAGGATAAGCTGTCACCACCCCTGAGGTCAGCACAGAATCAGTTGATCCTTTTCCAGGCTAGAGTTGGCCTCTCCCCTCCCAGGTCCTTGTGCACAATTCGTAGATTTACTCTCTGCCCACTGCCACCCCCAGACAGAGGCTGCAAACCCCACATATAAGCAGATCACACACTTGGCTTCACACCACCTGGAGCAAGTTCAAAGTCAAGGTAATAGCCTTTGCTCTCTGCTTAGCTCTGTACAGTTTCCTAAATTCTTTCACAGACAGTGCTATTTTGACTTCACAACAACCCTAAGAGGTATGTAGGGCAGGTTTTATTAGCCCTGTGCCGTGAATGATCAAACTAACGATCAGAAGGCTGACAGGGGGCAGTGTCTGTGGCTCAGTAGGTAGGGTGCTGGCCGCATATACCAGAGGCGGCGCGTTCAAACCCAGCCCTAGCCAAAAACTGCAACAAAAAAAAAAAAAGAAGGTTGAAGGGGCAGCCTATAATGGGGTTCTCACTCCAAATCTAAATCACAGGGCTAGTTTTTGTTAAGTCAAGTCAACCCCAAAGGAGTTGAGGGCTTTGAGGTTGAAGCCAATATATTTGTTCATTCATTTAATGGGTCACTATGAAAGTTTTAAGAAAGACTATGCTGTAATCTATTGTTTCACTTTCTAGAAACACAATCGACAGCGTCCTTCCTGATTCACCCGTGCAAGTTTCCACTTGCTCGGCTTATCAGCCAAGCTGGGAGGGTTTCATCTATTTCTGTCTTTGCAGATTGTAGGTTTCTTGATTTTTGCATATCTCAAATCTTTCATAATGACCCATGGTGTTAATCTTTGTATTCCTCCCATCTGGTATACTGTTTAACATAAGAGTAAGGCTCACTAAATGTTTTAGAATTTTAAAAGGGCACATTTTCTTCTCCAAAAGAGGAACATACTGCCAAGTTATGATAAACAGGTAAACAATCACGATACAATGTTATAACTATAATTATATTCATAGATTCAATAAATATAATTTGAACCCTTACTGTACACCAGGAGCTGGGGAGAGACAGAGAGGTGGTCGTGGTGTGGAATTTAAGAAGTTCATGACACCTTGACCTCTTTGATCAAATTCTAGCTCTGTTATTTTAGCTTTGGGATTTAGGTGAATCGTTCAATATTACAGAACTTCAGTTCTTTCCTCTGTAAAATGGAGATAATAAATATATTTCACAGGGCAATGGTGGATATAATACATCCAGAATGGTGCTAGACAGACAGACTGCAGGTGCTCATTACCAATTACAGCTATGAGGAAGCAGAGATGTCAATGGCAAAGTCTCTCGTTAGAAGGAAACTCAGACTTTTTTAAATTACAAATTTAAAAATAAAATGCATAATTTTAAAAATAATTACAACCCACAGGCATATATATGGCCAATTGATTTTTTTTTTTCTTGAGTGCTGTGCATCACAGCTCACAGCAACCTCAAACTCTCGGACTTACGCAATTTTCTTGCCTCAGCCTCCTGAGTAGCGGGGACTACAGGTGCCCACCACAACACCCGGCTATTTTTTTGTTGCAGTTGTCATTGTTGTTTTAGTCCAGTCCGGTTCGAACCCGCCAGCCTCGGTGTACGTGGCCAGAGCCCTCCTCACTGAGCTACAGGTGCCACCCTGGCCAACTGATTTTTTTTTTTTATGAACCTGCAAAAGGAATTTGATGGAGAAATAAGAATCTTTTCAACAAATGGTGCTGGAATAACCAGGTATCCATATCCAGGGGAGAAAAGAAAGCAAACTACATCAATGCTTGTATCACACCATATGCAAAATTTACCTTGTAAAGATTACAGACCTACATGTAAAAACTAGAGTCACAAAATTCTTCCTGGACACATCCCCTCACGCCCCTTTTGCAGGCTGTGGTCTTCCCAGACGACCCGGGGCCTGCTGGCCTCTGTCACTGTAGTTTTCCCATTTCTTTAAAAGACCACATAAGGTGGAATCGTACAAGGCGAAGTCTTTTGTGTCTGCCTCTTCTCCTTAGCGCGATGCCTTTGGCAATCATCCCTGTTCTTGCACATTTCTGACATGCGTTTGGTTTTATTGATGAGTGTTATTTCATGAGGTGAACACACCACCATCAAACTCTCGTTTCTCCATTTACTTGCTGATGAAGACCTGGGTTGTATGCGGGTTTGGGCCATTACGATTAAGGCTGCTGTGACATCTCAGCACAGGCCCTACAGTGGGATATGTTGTCTTTTCCCTTGGGCAAATACCCGTTCATAGGGTCGGTAAGGGTTTAAATTTATAAATAACTGCCAAACTGTTTTCCAAAGTGGTCATACAATTCTGCTAATTTACCACAAGTCTGTAAGCCAAATTGGAAGGAAAGTCAGGACCCGAGGATCCCTGTGCTAGCCACAGACCTTCTGAGGAGATACTCATACGGTATCAGACCGAGAAAAAGAACAATCTTTACTCCTAAGGTAGAACCTAAGGAAGACGCAGGAAAACTGAAGCAGAACAAATTTAACACCCACCATGTAAGATAAATCTGAAGGTCTAGTTTGCTGCTGTCCTCGATTACAGATTGTTGGGCCAGAATCAGCAAGTGGCTGCAGAGTTCAAGTTCAGATGAGGCTCCCAGGGTCTGGGATTTCCAAACTGTACCCTACAGAGCCCCAAGGCAACCACAGTGAGCTCGAGGTGAGAAGAGGCTCTGGGCTACTCTCTTTTCCTTCAACCAAACCAGCCCTGCTTTCAAGTGTTTTAGATATATATGTTCAGGTTTCCATAAAATACTGGTTTTGTTTTTGTTTTTAAAAAAAATCCTGCAAAAAACATTTTTAAATGACTAATTCAGAGCCAGATCCTAAAATCAAACCCCTACAGGAGCAGACAAGTAACATAAAGGAGGGATACAGGCTGGGGAGTGGACAAAAGGGAGTGGTGGGGACTGTGACAAACTGGAAAGCCCATGCCTCCTCCAGTGGGCAGCTGCTACTCAGCTCCCAAAGGCCATTGCTCCGGGGAATGAGAACCCAGGGTTGTAGATCTGCTGACTTTTAAGAGAAACAAGAAAAACATACTTTTTTAAAATGTAAAATCTCTCAATTATTACATGTTGTCAACCAGTTCAGTTTATTTTAGGACATTGTGTAGGGTCCACAAAAGCACATCAGTGACCTAAATTTGGCTTCTAGCTCTGTTTTTCCAAAGTGGTCACACAATTTTGTATTGCCAAAGTCTCCAAGCCAAACTGGGAGAAAACTGAGGACACAAGGACCCCTGAGCTAGCCTCAACCTGGACAGAGGCAGACCTGAAGTAGAGCGGATGTAACAACTGCCATCCCAGTCCACACTGAAGGCTTCACACCGGCATAGTCCCAAAACACAGGCAAAGGAAGTGATTTTCTTACCCTCCAAGCTTCCCATCTCTGGGGGGATCTTACCTTCCTTGAAAGCTGTTTCCATCTTTTTATTTTCCTTTATCACTGAAAACCCAGTACTTAACCCAGGGCCTGTCACATTTGGTGGTTAAATATGTCTTCAAGGACTGACTGGGTCACTTTCAGCTGCCTCTCTCTGTACAAGATAAGGCTTGAATCCGAAACACCTCTCTCAGCTGCCCTGAGAGCTCAGGGCAGTGGCCGGGATCCTTCAGAGACAGCTGGGGCTCAACAGGCTCAGCGGGGCTGGAAGGAGCACAGATGTGGGGGCAGCAGATTATTCCTGGGTGGGCGCATCGGCATTTTTCCCGGCATTGTTGAGTAATTTTAGAAAGACCGCAGCTCCACTGGTCAGAGGCGCCCCTCTGCAGTTCCTAGGCCTCTGAAGAAATAAGTACCTTCTGGTTCACACCAGCAAACCCCCAGCCATAGCAACCCCCTCCCTCCAGGATGATGGAAGCCTCAATGTCCTCTAAGGAGGGGACACTTGAGAAAAACCTTGAATGACAATGTAGAGTGGTATTTTTTTAACCTTTTTTTTTCTCACGGTACACTTGAACCTATAGTTAAACTTCCTCGGCACATTTAAATTATGTTGATCCAAAAAAAAAGAATAAACTTATGGTGCTTTGAACTTCTTTTGGAAATAATTCAATTAATGATCTTTAAAAATTTTTGTGGCACACCAGGTGAAAATCACTGATGTAGAGGACCATCAAGGCAGCTGTGTAGATCTCGGCAGATGTCCTAGGATGCCAGAAAGATCCAGCCACTTTCTGCAGCACTCCAGCCACTTTCTGCAGCACTCGTAAGGAGATAACTAAATGATTCTGTGGCTGAGAGTGTGCCTGGACCTACCCGAAAGCTGAAGGGATTTACAGCTGGAGACGAGGGAGAAACAGTCTCTGCAGGGGTGTTCAGTGGACCGTGAGGCCCCTGTCAGAAGAGCATTTGCTATCTACCTAAGCCTACCACGAGGGACTTCATGGAGCCATATGGACTGCTTCCCTCACAACCCTGGAGTTTGGACGGCACAGTGGACTGTGCCCGGGAACTTTCAACTTCCCTATAACACTGTCTCCTTCTAAACAGGAGAAGCTGTCCTTGTGAGCTGGAAAAGGTAGACACGTCCACCCACAGGAGCAAAGATGTGCGGATGTTTCTAATGGACAAGATGCGGGCCATAGGAAGGGATGTTTGTGGACCCGCTTACATACATACTGCCCAGGGCCTGCCTGGGAGGTGAAAGGGCCCCAACCTGGGTGGGATATTAGACTGGGTTCCTAAGAGCAGCAGGAGACCCAAGAATCATCCTTGGATTTACCCAGTGCAGACTCCAAAGAACCCACAAGTGTCCTTCAAGAAACAGCCAGTTTTGTGCATCTAAGAGAAGCAGTCAACTCACGATTATGGGGGTCCCAGTCCTGCTAGACCTTCCCAGGCCCTTGTTGCTCCATGGGCCCCCTGCCAAGTCAGAAACCTCAGCTAGTAAACTGGTGGCAGGGCAGGAGGAAGAGACACACATGGTGGGAAGCAGGAAGAGGCCTCCCACTCCCACTAACCCCAACCAGAGCCAATGCAGACAAGGATGCCTGCAAGCACACACGTCGTGCACACACGTGCACACACGCACACATGCACACACGTGCACACACATCATACACACATGCACACACACAGACACACATGCACACACCTCAAGCACACATGCACATACCTCATGCACACATGCACACACATGGACACACATGCACACACATCAAGCACACATGCACTCACCTCATGCACACATGCACACACATCATGCACACACATGGACACACATGCACACACCTCATGCACACATGCACACACAGACACACATGCACACACATCAAGCACACATGCACTCACCTCATGCACACATGCACGCACATGGACACACATGCACACACATCATACACACATGCACACACATGGACACATGTGCACGCACATCATGCACACATGCACACACATCATGCACACATGCACATACACAGACACACATGCACACACGGACACACATGCACACACATCATGCACACATGCACATACACGGACACATATGCACACACGGACACACATGCACACACACGGACACACATGCACACACATCATGCACACATGCACACACCTCAAGCACACATGCACACACATCATGCACACATGCACACACATCATGCACACATGCACACACCTCAAGCACACATGCACACACCTCATACACACATGCACACACATCATGCACACATGCACACACCTCATACACACATGCACACACATCATGCACACATGCACACACCTCATGCACACATGTACACACACAGACACACATGCACACACATGGACACACATGCACACACACAGACACACATGCACACACCTCATGCACACATGCACTCACTTCATGCACACATATGTACACACACTCATATACTCCAATTCTTCAATAGCAGGTGCAGCTGGGATGGGAGAGGAAAAAATCCAACCCTGAATAAAATTGGGTGCCCTTTTGTTTTTCTTAAACCTTGCATTGGACGAGAATGTTCTTGTGGCTAAAAATGACCAGAGGACTTTTCCACTTTTAAGAATGAGCTGGAAGACTCTATTCCCCACCCAGGATATCCCCAAAATGCAGAGGAGACATTATCCCCACAGCACTGAGGTACATTGGAGGAGAAGAGGAACATTCTGAGTGTTGGGAATAGGAAGCCCAGAGGGCTGAAAGGTGTGAGCATAGTGAGGAAGGGGAGGCAGGCTGATGTGCCAAACCAGAGCAGAAGGACAGAGGCAGGCTGTGAAGACGGTGGACAGGGCCAAGGGGTGGGAAGGGAAGGGGTGTGCTAAAGTCAGCCCTTTATTCTACCAGAGAGGGAAGTTCCAGGAAGGCAAGGGACAGGCCGCGGTGGGCACTTCCAGATGAATTTGGGGGTGGTACACACAGAGATGAGAGGCTCCGTGGAGGTCATCACAATACTCCGAATGAAGGACGAAGGCCTGGATGAGGACAGGTGCAGTGGAAATGGGCACCTGTCTCGAGGCAGAATTACAGAAACCAGCCCTGGGAGAAATAGAGAAACCGGAGAAGTCAGGATGGCAACTTCTTAGAGCGTGAGCCAACAGGGAGCCGAGTGGAGCTGATAGCCAGATGCGAAACACAGAAAGAGGAGGGATTCAGAAGGAAAGTAATGAGCTCAGCTTGGGGTGTATTGAGTTTGAGGCACTGTTGGCAGAACATTCTTGGGAAGAGAACTGAGAAGTGGTTAGAAATTCAGGATGTCCAGAGAGGTCAGGACTGGTGACCCGGGGAACTCTTCTCCCAGCTCTGGGTCATCCCGGGAGCGGTGACTCCAGCATGAGGCACACCTCCACACTTGGAAAATTCTCTCAATTATTTTTAGCACATCTTAGAGGTAGAGGACAAAAATGGATCTCCCTTAACATTTTCATTACGTTCATTCTAAAATTATTCTCTCCTGATTTCCAAGGACTTCCAGTGCCTGCTGTTGATATACAGCCGCATAACTTCACCCTCTGTATATAATGCTGAGTAACTTACACCTCTTCCAGGGCTCACTTCTGACATGGGATGTCAAACAGAAATAGAACATGCATCTCCTGCATCTGGAGGTAAAACCTTACAGAGAAATCTACGGGCTGCAATAAATAATCCCTGATGTTTCTGGAAAGGAGCTCTGTGCACAGACAGGGTAGGGTCACTCAGATTTATGGCCACATCTTCCAGCCTGGGGAGGAGTCTGCAGAGAGGCGGGAGGTCCTAAGGAGCCACACTGCGAAAGGACAGCTGGCCCTGAGGCTGTCACACCTGGGCACCTCCAGAGCTGCCGAGCAAACGTTCCCATTTTTCAACCCTTGTCACCACTGCTCTCACTGCCAGAAAAAGAGCTTGGGGCCTATGGAAATCTGGATGTATTTTCCAATAACCATTCAAGTCTGATAACAAGGGCACTGAGACAACTTCTATTATTGTGACTAAAACTCCAGGGGTTGGCCTCAGATGAACTAAACCGCGGTGAAGAAATACAACCCTCAGCCACCTCCCCCACTCATTTTTCCCCTCATTTTCTTTTACATTTATCCATCTCTTGCCCCCCATCTCTCTCTCTCCCCCCTCCCACATTTAGTTATGAAAATCTCCTTCTCATGCATAGTCTTAGGTAAATTACTCACTTGTCAGGCCCTTATTTGTTTTCTCATTGTAAAATACAGGTGTTAGACCAAGTTTCTCAAACTTTAATGTGAAAATGATTCATCTGAAGATGTTAAAATATAGATTCTGATTTAAGAGGTTTGGGCTCAGGCTCAAGAGTCTGCATTTCCAACAAGCTCCCAGGTGATTTCAATGTGATCCATACTTCAGGAAAGCGAGTCATGGATGGCAATGAACCCTCACCTGTAGGACCATCCCCAACTGTGCTGGGATCACCAGGGATGCTTCTGGATGCAGTGGTGAAAAAAATTGAATGTGGAAAATGTATTTAAAATAAGTACACCAGATATTTGCTTTCCATGAAATAGAAATCCCTGAGCCCTCTTGCAATCCAGTGTTCTAAAATCTTGGTGGTTTTCTTCAGCAGAAAGTGTGTCTCTAAAGCTGTCTATGTAGGAAAATTCTAATGAACTCATTGCCTGGGTGTTAATGATGGGTTATGGGTGAAAACCCTAAAGAAACAAGGAGATTGAAAGTAATAAAGACAAAAGTCAACAGAATGGATGGCCATACAAAAAAATTACAGATGATTAACAAAACAAAAAGTTGGTACATAAAAAAAGCTAAAGGGATAGAATTTTGGAAAGAGTTGTCAAGAAACAGACAAGACACAAACAAACACAACGGAGCATAAAATAGGGAAGCTAATGAGAGAAATGAATGATGTTTCAACAATCTAAAAGGAACGCTATCAACAAGTCAACACCAACAAATTTCAAAACTCAGAAACAATGAGTGCATTATTTTAAAAGTACAAAATGCGAAATAATAATACAAAAGAATGGCAATTTGATTCATTTTACGTGTTAACACTTAACATAATTGCAAACCCCCTCCCTAAACTGCAATCCCAAAAGCCAAGTCCATATTGTACAGATGTAAGACCAGACTTTTAAGGAAAAAAATAATCTTTATATTATACAAGTTGTGCCCCTCACCTCAGAAAAGGAAAAGAACTCTCACTTATATGAAAAATGTACAACTTTGTTAGCAAAACCAAACAGGGGCAGAACAAGGAAAGAAAATTGTAAGCCAAATTTTGATGTATGGATATAAATGAAAACCCAAAATAAAATATTGACTACTAAAATCCAAAATAATTTTTAAGTCATCATAATCAAATAGACTTTATCCCAGGTATTGTAGGATAATTCAGCATTAGAACATCTATAAACTTAATTCCTACATATAAACCAACATGGACAATTCAGATGATTATGTTCATAGTAATGGAAAGCATTTTATCTAAGTCAAACATTCTTATTAAAAGTTCTCTTAAAACATGGATATAAAGGAGATTCCTAATTTTATAAAGCTTACCTATAACAAAACACATCATTGAGATACTTTAGAAGGAAGAAAACAAAGCAAATACAAAAACAAAGCTTTCATCACTACTGTTTGACAAGGTTTGAAAGGCCTTGTCTAATTCACTGAAATAAAAAAGAAGTTTAAAAAAAAGGATGAGAAGAGAAAAAGTAAGAAAAGCTGCAATTATTTGAGCTCATTTACCTAGAAAACTGAAAGAATCAAACTAATGAATGTTTATTGAATGAATGAATGAATGAAGACAGCATCCAGCAAGATTTTCACACACGAAATTAACACATAAACACACCACCACTCAAAAAGCACTTCAGAATGGCAATCTGAAAGAGTCCATGTCCCCTCCCCTTGTGAAACAACCACAACTGGAGAAATTTATTAAACAACCTGCTGAAGTCTCTGGAAAGTGTTCTGAAGGCATACAGCAAACAAAGAAACACTTCTTTAAAAAAAAATCTACTAAATCTCAGTAAAACAGAATCTGTGGTCTGTGACACAACCCACTCCTTACAAGTCACCTCCCTGCCCCTATCTACCAGTTCAGTGTGACAAAAGCTTAACCTTAGGCAGATGACAAGAACAGAGATCCTTCTCCCCCAACTCTCAGTTTAGGGATACAGTTTCTGCCTGGAAGGAGCATACATATTGACAGAAGTTCTCATCCTCCTTCCCCAGCTCCATGTTTTGGAAACTCTAAACTCTTTTGCAGAAGGATAAAACTGGTATCTGTGGCTCCCTTCCTCCACCCAGCTCATGTTCCTAGAGTGGGAGCTGTACCCCAGGCAGAGAAGGTCCAGACCACCCTTATTCTAGCTCACTTGTAGAATAAAGACTGTAAAAAGAGATGAAAGCCAAGAAAACCAAAGATTACCACCCATGTCCTGAGCTATGCTGCTAAAGAAGGGATATCACTCTAAGAGAAGTGGATCATTCATCTGCTATAGTTTGAGTGTGTCCGTCAGAATTTAAATGTTAGAAATCTACTCCAGTGCAATGTGTTGGGGACTAATCAGCGGTGTTTAGGTCATGAGAGCTTTGCCCACGTGAGTGGATTATTGGAAGAAGAGCATCTCTCCCCTCTAGAGGATGCAGTGTTCAAGGTGCCATCTTAAAAGAAAAAACATGACCTTCTTCAGACAGTCAACCTGCCAGCAGGTTGATCTTGGATTTCCTAGCCTTTAGAACTATGACAAAGAAATTTCTGTTTTTTATTACCCAGTCTGTGGATCTTCTGCTACAGGAGCACAAATGTATTAAACACTTCCCAGCGCCAGTGCCAGCTCCAGAGCAGGGGTGCAGAGCTCCAGCCCAGCAGGAGAGACAGGCCAGAAGAACAGAGCTGATTCCCTGTTTACAGCAGAGGCAGGGAAGTTCAAGCATAAGGGCATTTGCATTAACAATAAAGCTTTTGATTTGCATTTCTCTGATGATGAAAGATGATGAGCATTTTAACCACTTTGAGATACTACCTAACTCCAGTAAGAGTAGCCCACATAAAAAATCCCAAAACTACAGATGTTGGCATGGATGTGGAGAGAAGGGAACCCTTCTGCACTGCTGGTGGGAATGTAAGCTAATACGGCCTTTTTGGAAAGAAGTTTGGAGAACACTCATGGAACTAAAAATAGACCTGCCATTCAATCATGCAATTCCTCTACTAGGTATCTACCCAGATGATCAAAAATCATTTTACAACAAAGACATTTGCACCAGAATATTTATTGCAGCCCAATTCATAATTGTCAAGTCATGGAAGCAGCCTAAGTGCCCATCGACCCATAAATGTATTACATATTGTGTAATGTTATACATATACAATATGTTATACATATTCCTATGTACACCATGGAATATTATGCAGCCATAAAAAGATGGAGACTTTACCTCTATTATGCTTACATAGATGGAGTTGGAACATATTCTTCTTAGTAAAGTATCTCAAGAGTGGAAGAAAAAGTGTTAATGTACTCCATACTATTATGAAACCAATATATAATCACCCACACTCTCATATGAACGATAAAACACAACTATAGCCCAAAAGAGGAGGGTAGAGGAGAGTGAGGGTGGGGGGAGGCCAGGTGGAAGGAGTATAATTGGTGGGACCTCACCTATGGTGCATAAGCAAGGGTACATTTCAAATCTATTAAGAGTAGAGCATAAATGTCTTTACAAAATAAGTAAGAGAGGTGAAGGCTATGTTAACCAGTTTAATGTTAACATTCCAAACTGTATATAAAATCAGCACATTGCACCCCACAAATGCATTAATGTGCACAGTTATGATTTAATAAAAATAAATAAATAAATAAGATTAAAATCAGTCTCAAATACTGGCATCAAAAACTCATCCTGCAAAGGGTCTGACCTTAATTGGCTCAAAGGCGTTGTTGAAACAATAGAGCAATCAGCAGGCAGATAAAAGCAGGCAGACCAGCTATAATATTACAGGAACATCCAGGAAAGAGAAGATCAAAGGAGGGGGCTGGCTAAAATTACTGGCATCCCTAGGAATAAGATGCCCTGAACTGTGCCATTTGAGGAAAAATATCAAAACTTTCAACTTCACATAAAATAAACTTCACCGAACTTGTCCAAACAGGTCACTAAACAAATAAACTCAAACTCAAAATATACCTCCCATTTGATCCTGCAATACCATTACTAGGAATCTACACAGAAGAAAAAAAAACACTTAATCATAAGGACATTTGCACTAGATTGTTTATCACAGCTCAATTTATAATCACTAAGGTATGGAAACAACCTAAATGACTATCAACCCAGGAATGGATTAATAAACTGTGTTATATGTGTACCACAGAATATTATCCAGCCATAAGAAAAGGTGGAAACTTTACATCTTTTATATTAA
The DNA here is from genome assembly GCA_963574655.1 of Perodicticus potto. Classification (NCBI taxonomy): domain Eukaryota; kingdom Metazoa; phylum Chordata; class Mammalia; order Primates; family Lorisidae; genus Perodicticus; species Perodicticus potto. The sequence continues at coordinate 16,133 of CAUYRH010054481.1, forward strand.
CCTGGATAGAATTGAAACACATTCTTCTTAATAAAGTAGCTTAAGAATGGAAAAGCAAGTATTCAATGGACTCAATACTAGAATGAAGCCAGCAGATGATCTAATACATGCCCCTATTAGGAGAAAACCTCAATTCAAGTTGGGGAGAGGACCTAGCAAGGGGAGAGAAGGAGAGGAGAGAGGGAAATTGGTGGGCTCTCAGTTAGTGGGCACAATGTAAGGGTACGTGACACACCTCCTGGGAGAGGGGTGCAGCTAGACAGGGACTCTACCTAACAAATGCAAACATTGAAACCTAATTGTTTGAACCCTCACATTAATCTGAAAAAAATTAATAAATAAACTCAAACAAATAATTAAACAAAACCACCACAATCAGTCCTCAAAGTTGCTACAAAATACTGTTTGAAATGACTAGTTTTCAAAATAAATAAAACACAATTTTCAAAGAAAGAAGAAAGTGTGATCCACACCCAGGAATAAAAGCAGACAACAGAAACTGCCTTTAAGGAGGTCCAGATGTTGACTTGATAGATGAAGACCTCGAAGTAAATACTATACATGAAATAGTACTTTAATGGGTTGAAAGAAGACATGGAGACAATGTCTCACTAAGTAGAGAATATCAGTAGAAATAGAAATTATAGGGGGAAAAAAATTGGAAATTTTAGAGTTGAAAAATACAATAACCAAAAGGAAAAATTCACTAGAGGGGCTCAGGCGTAGATTTTAGATGGCAGAAGAAAGAATCAATCAACGGAGAGAAAAAGAGAGTGAGAAAAATAAACAGTATCAGATAAATGTGATACATTGTGAACACTGATATATGTGCGCCTAATGAGAATACCAGGAGGAGAGAAGAAAGTGAAAGTATCAGAAAAAACATTTGAAGACATAATGGTTGAAAACTTCTCAAATATGATTTTTTAAAGTAATCTATGCATACAAGAAGCTCACCAAACTCCAAGAAGGATAAACACAAAGAGATCAGTACCCAGATACATTACAGTCAACATATGAAAAGATAAAAAGAAAATTTTCAAGGCAGCAAGAGAAAAATAATTCGCATACAAAAAAATAAAATAACTTGCATACGAAGGAATTCCAATAAGATTAACAATTGACTTCTAATCAGAAACAACAGAGACCAGGAGGTAGTAAACTGGCTACATTCGAAGTGCTGAGAAGAGAAACTGTCAACTAAAAACATATCCAGCAAAACTATGTTTCAGAAACAAGAGATAGGCTTGGTGCCTGTGGCTCAACAGGCTAAGGCGCCAGCCACGTACACCTGAGCTGGTGGGTTCAAATCCAGCCTGGCCCGCCAAACAACAATGACGGCTACAACCAAAAAATGGCCGGGCGTTGTGGTGGGTGCCTGTAGTCCCAGCTACTTGGGAGGCAGAGGCAGGAGACTCGCTTGAGCCCAGGAATTGGAGGTTGCTGTGAGCTGTGATGCCAGGGCACTCTATCCAGGGTGACAGCTGAGGCTCTGTCTCAAAAAAAAAGAAAGAAAAAAAAAAGAAGATCTTAAAGTCTGTTCCCAAGCACAGCCCTCAGTCTTGTGTTTCTTCCTGTACTGGAATAATTATAACTGCTCAGCCCACACTTTAATGTACATGTTAATGCTTCTTTTCCCCATTGGCAATAACCGAGGGATGACTTTGCAGGGAAATTGCATGGGGCCTCTGCAGGTGTGGCAATGTCTTCCATGTCCCCACCTTGCTCTTGTTTTCCTTTATAGACTCACAGATGCTTTTAATTTAAAAATCTCATCATGCCCAGTTTTTAAACTGTCATCTTCTGGAGAGTTATCGGAGACTGTCCTCAAATGAATGCTCAGGTTCTTTTTCCTCTGAAGAACTTGAAAACACACAGTTTACATTAAGTATTAGAGCATCTTTACAGAAACTGCGCCCAGCTCACTTAATTGTAAACATCAAGATAAGCTCAAAGGCTGTTTTTCCATCACGGCAACCGTCAATGGGATTTTCTAGTGAGAGGTTTCAGTCTGAAGTCCCTGGTCAGGCAGTGCTGAACTCTCAGGAGGAAATTAAAGAAACCACTTGAAAATGGCTAAGAAATAGAAAAAAAAAATATAACAAAACCCAAACCCTCTTGGCTCCAGCAGGCTTTCTGAAAAGGTGGATGCAAGGTCAGCTGAGTGCTAAATGCTGTCCCCGGCTCTTCAGTCGTCCCTGGGCACATCGGGCCTGACAGCGCCGTGATAAGGGAAGACGGAGTGGCAGCTTTAAAGATGACTTTTGGTGGGCCGCCACAGTCTGTTAAAATGGCAAAATGCACATGGTAAGTGTAGGGGCGAGAAGGACTCTCGCCTGGGCTGGTCTTTAGAAAAAGGAAACGAACTTCATATCTACTCAGAGATCAGTTTGCGCCCGATTTGGTTTTAATGCTAAACCCTATGAAATGATCTTAAGCAGAAAAATCAATTTCCCAGAAGTCTCAGATGTACACTGTAACTCTTATATTTGAACTGAATCTTGGTAGAGTTAAATAATTGAGCTTGCTCTCTTTAAGTGATACAGATGTATTTCACGCTAGGAATGACTCGGGTGAGTGGAGACTGAGCCAGAGGTGCCGAGAGGCCTGAGCCCTGAGCAGATGCCTGCCACAGGGCGGGCCAGGGTGACCCTGAATCCCGGGCATCTTTCTATCCAGAATAGACAGTGAGAGATGAGGACCAAATCCACCATCAGACCAAATCCATGGGAATTGCCTGCTTTGACGTCAAGGGAAGCGAGTGCAAGCTTGGGAGGCTGGGAAGTCACAGCAGCCTGAAGAGGAGAGGAACGCCTCCCTGATTGCCACCTCCTGTCTGGGTCGACCGGGCTCTTAGTGCTTCAGCGTTTCTACCGTCAAGTGGGGTCTCATTCTCCCTACTTCCCCTTCAGGAGCATTTATGGCCTGCCACTGGGCACTGGGCTGCAGCCATCAACGGGACAGACAAGACCTTTGCTCACTGGGCTTATGGGCCTGGAGGGAGGAGGGGCGTGAACATGTGTGTATAAGCGCAGGGTCCCAGAAAGTGCCGTGAAAGAGCAACTCGGTTAAACGCCCTCTCTGCTTCCTTGGGGGGCTGCATAAGTGACCACAGGTGCCCCAGGAATGTCAGCCTCTCCAGCTGCTGGTGGTGACAGTCCCACTGGTATCCTTATCCTTCTTATCATCAGCTTCGCCTTCATTATGTAAGGCAGAGGAGGAGAAAAAGAAGGAAAGTAGGAAATTAGGAATAAAGAGTAAAGGGGGACACTTGCAGGTTGGTGGGGGGAGAGGCGGGGTCTGGGTCTTTACCCCCAGATGTGGTCAGTGTTGCCTCCTTCCTCTAAGCACCCCCAGCTCCCTGTCCACGCACCCTCACTCAGCTTGCCCAGGGACATGTGTGGGAAGCTCTGGGGACAGGGATGTGGCCTGGACCCTGTACATCTATCAGAGGGGCATTTGTGGCTGGGTGTGGCACAACTCATGGGAAGCAGCTTCCTTCTGTTGGGGTGGGGTCCCCGTGGGAGGTGGGGCGGGAGAGGGGTCTGCCACTGGCACAGTTTGCTCCGGATGACAGCAGGAGGCCCCCCGAAGTGGAGAGAGCACAGCCACTCCGTTTATCCCATTCAGCTTGTGGCTCTCGGAAGCCGGCCAGGGGGTGCGTCCATGCTGAAGCCAAGGTCCCCAAGGACCCAGGCATCTGGACGGCCCTCCTGGCCTTTCTTCAGGCTGGGAAATGGCTGTTAGTGACCCCTTCTTCTTTGGAGTGTTTTTAGCAGCTGCATGTTTGCTTTGCCAATTTGGAATACATGGTCCGTAAGGAAGGCATCTATAACCCTGTCCTAGGGATGAAGTGATGGGCGCAGATTTGGAAGATAGAAAGCAGATGTGGGTTACTTGGAGGTGAAATGTGGTTTTCGATGCTCTCCATTGAGGCTCTGAAATCCAAGCTCCCCTTGAGTTTCCGTGGCCAGTATTTGTTTGCTTATGTTGGCCGCGCTCTCTATGCCGAGGTCCCCTCTCCCTCCCCTGCAGCAGGGCTGAATGACGTACATTTAATCAGGGACCACATTCCAAGGTTCTAGGGCTGCTGCTGTCACAGCTGTGTCCCCTGGGCAGCCTGCTCAGGTTCTCTAGGGTTTCGTTGTTTCTCGTCTCAAAGGGAGGTCATTGTTCCCGGTGTTCAAAGAAGTCCTTTCCTCACTGCAGAATTCAGTGATTCAGGATGAATGGGTCAACGTAGAAAAGTTGGTCAGCGCTGGGTGATACCTCTGGAGACCATCCAGCCTCTGTGAACTCAGGCAGAGAAGTAGCAGGTTCATTTTTAAAATTTTTAGCACATTCTGTGTTTGGAAAGATGCATGTTGGGCACATTTTGGTCTGTGTAGCTACGTCCTCATTTAACATATATGCTTACTCTGGGAAGTCCTAGGAATACACTGATAAGCTTCCATACTTAAGTAGAGCCTCTGCAGGAAGAGGATTCTATTTGCAGGAGCAGGCACGACCTTTGTGAGGTCAGCTGTTTTCCATGACACCCTTATCAGGTGGCTCTGCTGACCCCTGAGAAGTGTTCTCTTGACTGCCCTGTGCCACGGTCCTCCAGGGACATCATTTTTGGCTTATATCCAGAAGGAATGCACAGTAAATAAATGAAGAAGTATATTAGGCTGAACTGCTGACATTTGTATGCAGGGTAGTAAATGTTTGTAGATGAAGAACAGCAAAAGATTTTTTAATAAATGCTTTTGTGATGGATTTTATACTAAATCGTTTCTTGACATTTCGACTAAAACCAACAGCTTAGATAATGGATCTGATGTTCATACCGTGCATATACTCGGGTTTGATAAATCCTCAGCTAAGAGGACCTCCATGAAGCTGATTCCCTCTAGACCGGGAGTGGATTGTACGTGGAATAAATTAGAGTGGGGGAAGTTGGGGAGGACCTCGGAGGCCTGTGCTCTGGCCTTGCCCTGTTCAGTTCTGCACTGAGGCCAAATTAATGGTCTCCTTGGGCTTTAAGTTTGGGGCCGGACCGTGTTAAATAAACTCAGTGATGGGAATGGCTTTATGATGGGTGTATTTTCTGATGGGAATATTTACTCAGGAAAGCAAGAGGAAAGTGAGGAGCCCGTAGCCAGCCCGTGGAGAGGCGGTTGGGAACAAAATGAGGTGTGGGCTCTTTCTGGTCATTTCTTCCTTCTGACCAGCAGACACCAAACAAGGGCACATGACTGAGTGGACCCCTCTGGCCCCTGGAGACCTCCTGGTGTCTGCCTTTGCTGTCTCAGTGGCATATTACTGACTCCTTTTTCTGGCCTTTGAGCCCTAGGCTGGCCTTTGTCCCAGACCCTGTATGATCTCCTTACCCGCCTCTTCCAGGGGTTCCCCTTCCCCTTGCTCACCCCCAAGCTCTTCAGTAAACACTTACCCTTCCTTCCAGATGCTCCAAGGCCACTCTTCTGGGGCCGCTCTCCTCCCCTTGCAGCAGGTGGGGACGGACACTCTTCCTCGTGTGGGGTGCTCAGGCACTGCCGTCTTGGGCTGTACCGCCTGCAGGTATCCAGGTGGGGATAGTCATTACCAGGAGGGCTGTGTGACATGATACAGATTCCAGGGAATCTGCATTTCCAGCAAGTGACTGGTTATGATTCGATCCTGAGCTTGGGAGTGGGGCTGTCGCGGCCACCTCCATCCTGGTGTGCGGCACCCATGAGGCTCCCAGACGTCATGTGTGGAATGAATAAAGGAAGGAACAGATGAGAAATGAAGAAAGGTAAGCTGTGAGTCAGAGTGACGGTCCTGTCCCACACCGTATTTTTGCTTCACGCGTGTCCTGTAGTTTTTGTAAGTGACAAGTGGCTTCATTTTGATGCCGTGTGGTATAAGAGATTAAGCTATCCTTTGAAAAAAATTAAGGAGCCTTGACAATGATAATTGTTGCTAATATGACTCTGGACATGGATTTACTGAGTGTGGAGTTTAGAAAATTTGCTTCTAAGACAGCACGGAATCACGTGAGAAATAGATGATGGACAGTCGTTGGGTGGCCTCCTGCTGTGTGTGGGAAAGAACTGTGTCTGTGGGGCTGGGTGGTAGCTCTCCTGTGGGGGCCAGGGCCTGCGGGACATGGTGGTGACAGGTCACAGTCGGTCACGGTCCCCAGTGCAGGGAGAGACCTGTGAGAGGCCGGGGATGGCGTGCCAGCACCTTCTTGCTCTGATTCTCCTCTTCCCGTTTTACAGACTCACGCTCCCTGGCGAATAGTCCTTGGCAGGTTTCCCGAGATATCAAATTCCAGGAGAGAAAACACACAGGTCATGTGTAAGGACTAAATAGAACCCTTAGTTGGAAACAGCTTTTGTCAGGTGTCTGGGAAGCCGCTCCGCCTTCAGCTACGAGTTAATCAGACGTGGAGCAGCGTGTCGGGAACTGGGGCGCAGGGGCCCTCGGCTGCCCCTGGTGGCCTCTGAGACTCACCTTGGGCAGGTCACGCCCCTTTTCGGGGCTGCAAGGTTTTCATTTCACTAATGAGGGGCTTGGGCGAGCTGGGCCAGGCTCCCTCCAGGTCTAGGTGGGTAATTCTATCCTCTCTATGGCAGGGAGTCGTGACTCTGGGCCTCACTCAAAATTCTCAGAGGCTGTAAAATAGCCTTTAGTTTGCTCTGCAGCTTGGTTCGACTTTCATCTAATTGTAGGCCCAGATGAGGCAAACACTTTAGAAGTGCTTGCTGTACAGGAAAGCACAAATAGAAATGCTTCCTATGCTGATGGCAGTGACTTTCTGGGCATGTTGTTAGCCCCGGTGGGTGTCACACAGTGGCAGCAGGGGTGGGGCCAGGGTGCTTTCTGTATGTGGTCTCAGACAGGTGGGGCCAGGAGTAGAGACTGCGTAGGGGGCCAGATTGAGAGATCAGGAGGGGTTTGGCTCTAAACCTCGGTTTTCTCATCTGTGAAATGGGGTCATACCTCCCTGCTGGGCAGTGCTGATAGACCTTCCATATACATGCAGAGCTCTGCTGATGGTGCGGGTACGTAGCAAGGGCTGCATGAGTATCATGTCATAATCAGTTCCATTCAGCCACAAGGGACACTCATTTTCTCTGAGTGCTGGGAGGAAAACTGAGTTTCTGATTTCGAGACACCGGTTACCCAGGACTCCCAGGCACTCCAGCACAGAGCAGTGCTGCTGGTGTCAGAGGGCAGAGGGACCCAGCACAGGGGAAGCTGACGAGGGCTTGCCCTCTGGCACCAGGGTTTCAATACAGGTAACTTAAAGTGCCAAGAAAAAACAAACCTTCCTGCAGGTTGGGGCTGTCCTGGCCATTGCCAACGTTCCTGGAGGCCGTGAGGTCACGCCCACGACCCTCCCATCTCTGCTGCATCAGCTCCACCCTCTGAGTCTGTGACTCTCCTGGGAAGGAGAGAGGGCTTATGTTACTGTGAGCACAGCGTCACCCACCTGTCTGTTACAGCTGCACCAACCCTCCTTGGGGCAATGCTATCCAGCCACAGGGTTTTTAACCAGCTCTCTGAGGTTCAATCGTCATGCCCTGTAACATGCTATTTTCAGTGTATGTCAGTGATTTTTAGGAAATGTACAGAGCTACGTATCCATCGCCGCAGTGCCTATTTAGAACATGTTCATCCACTCCAGGAGTCCCCTGTGCCGACTGCAGTCTCTCTCCATCCTGGCCCCGCCCCAGGGAGCCGTCCATCTACCTCCCCGCTCCACAGATTTGCCTTTTCTGGACGTCTCATGCCACTGGAATCGCACAATGTGAGGACATGGCATGCAGCACCATTGCTCGCTCTCCCTCCTGGTTCCTGGCAGGAAACAGTTTGTTTTTGTGTTGGGAAGGACCTGGGGTCGGAGGCACAGCTGCTCTTGCCCTTGTTGGCTGTGGCCACACACTGTCCCGGGTGTCCCTGTGCAGCCCCTCCTGCCACTTGGGGCCATTGTCTCCCTGTCTCCATCTCCAACCTGGTCCTGCGTCTGTGTGGCCATGCACAGCTGCCTTCCTGTTCCTCTGCAGTAGGAATAGTGTCGTCTTCCCTGGTGGACACACTCTGAAATGGCCCCGTGGTCCCTGGTCCCCTGCTCTGTGAGTGGGTGGGGCCTGAAATGTGCTTGCAGAGGACAGCAGAGGAGATGGGATGTGGGTGCTGATGTGATTACATGACCCAAGACTGTAGGGCCGGTCCTGCTGGAGTTTCTCTGTCCCTGCCGACCGCAAGGGTGATGTCAGGGCCTCACATGGGAAGAGGCTGTGGGTGCCTTTCCAAAGCTGGGGGTGGCCTCCAGGTAACAATGAGAAGAAAAACCACAGAGAATTGAGTCCCACCAACAATCATAAGAGTGGGAAGTAGAACCTTTCCCCGTCAAGCCCCTGTGCTAGCTGATACTTTTCGACTCTGAGCAGCGGACCCAGCTGGGCTCTTCCTGGACTTCTGACGTGTAGAAACTGTGAGATGACAAATGTGTATAGTTTCGAGCTGCTGATTATGTGATTATGTTATCCCAGCAATGCAGTGACCCCGCTGCTCCAGTCTGCACCCCACAAACTCCTCCAGCAGCTTAGCTGCCCTGTTCACATTTGGCCACAGGGGCCTCTAGGAATATCCCTGCACATAACCTGCCCCAAAGCCAGCTCTGTTCTGATTCCCTGCATACCACGGTCTGCAGGGCAGGTCAAGGCCTCACTGTGGCCAGCAAGGGTCTCAGAACAAAGCCCTGGCATCCTTCTCCAGTGCTGTCTCTGTTCCTCTTGACACTTACCCTGACCACCCTGAATTACTTGGCCACACTTAGACATCCCAGGTTAGAACCATCTTTGTGATTTCGCATCTGCTCTTCTTCCTGCCTGGAAGGCCCTTCCATCTCTTCTCGGTTTGAAAAACTCTTATTCATTCCTCAAAACCTCAGGTATAATATCACCTCTTTTTGAAACCTTCCATGGACCCCTAGGAAGAAAGAATTTGGACTTTGTTTGGAACACTGCTCTTTCCCTGCGTCACCATCACATTGTATCTTAATCTGTAGTCTGTATCTGACCTGCATTAGGGCCGAAGGCCACCCAGGCTTCACATCTTTTTTTTGTAAAGCCTGCTGGCAGGCACAACAACCTAACCACCTAAGCACACAAGCCAGACCCCTGGTGTGGCAGGGGGAGGGTTGTCAGTGCCTCAGATCCTTTCCAAACAGTTTGAGACTTTGGTCAGATTGGTCTCCACATTGGTGCCACCAGCAGGGGATGGAGACGTGAGTAGACCTCAAAGGGGGCATCCTTGGTAGCACAATGACTCTGATATTCAGGCCTGCAAAGCAGAGCACAGCACATCCCGCAGTTTGGAAAGCACCTTGCCTCTGCCACGTAACCTACACACCCAGATCCTGGGTCACAGAGCCTTAGGGTGCTTAGACCAATCTAACAACAGACTCAAAGTGTTTGGAAAGGATCGGAGGCTCTGACAACCCTGCCCCACACCCTGGCACTCTCTCCCCTTCTGGCTTGCTCAGCGCACGTGCTTTTCCACATTACTTAGCTTGTCTCCCCAGGTGGCGTGTGAACCCCAGGGCAGGAGCTGTGTGCTCTGGTCACGTCCGCACTTCCTGCCCCCGGGCATGGTGGAGGAGTCACCCCCAGCCTCAGAACCCCCATCCAGGCTGCCCCTCCTGGATCTTTCTGATCTGGAAACCCATCCTGTCAGCCCAATTTTATCGTCTTCCCTTTCTACTTAGGATGAAGAAAATCTTTACTTCTAGAAATTTTTCATTTTATCAATTTATCCCAGATCGATTTAAAAAAAATCCTCCTCTGTTAATTATACTTAAATCTAACCTCCGAACTGTAACTGGAGTCCTAACCCTAAAGTCTGAGACATAGATATGAATTTTTCTGCCAAGAGTCTTTTCATTTTTGAAAATAATTTTAGTTTATCTTCATATGTGATGAAATTATTACTACTTAAAGCCTTCTGGGAGGTTCCTCTTTGGTTTATTATAATTTCAGGGGCTTAGAGCTAAGAGTGTGAGAGTAAAGATAGTTTTGGAATCAGATGGTGTCAGAGCAAACTGGGGTTTCCCAGCTGGGTGGAACTCCAGTGGTAGGGGAGGTGGCCGTGGTTTGTGACTCTTTACCAACCAATTCCTGTGTGAGGAAGGGTGAGGGTGGGGGTGGAAGGCTTCCCTATATTATTTCCATCAATTTTGTTTTCTTTGCAGAGGGAAGAGAATAGCCCCTCCCATTCACTTCTACTGGGGCTTGTTAAGCCGTGGCCTTGGGGGCTGGCTGATCAGCGTAGAGCAGCAGTCAGCAGTCAGCGGCTTCAGCAGCTATAGGCAAGGACGGCCGGTGGCTACTGCAGCCCCACTGCCTGGCCATGCTTCATGGAGGGGGGAGATGGCAGAATAGGAGTGTAAACGCAGATGGTGTCAGCACCCACAAGCCACTTAATTCCGTGGGGGTTGCTATTTGGGGAGAAAATGGAGGACAAAGCAGTGTCGGGCCCTGCAACTGGGCCCTGGCCAGTGCGCACTGCAGGGTCTTAAGGGTATTTTTTTTCTATCGCGGAGTCAGTGAAGTGGAATGGAAATGCCATTTCTAGCTGTTGTAGGCAGAACAATGTGAGTGAGGCAGCCTCTTTATGTGTAGCACTGCTTGCATAGTATGTGATCCTTAGACACAAGATGAATCCACTGGTAGACACCCATGCCCCCCCCCAAAGGATACCCTCATTGGGTATTTTCTTTCCATTTTTCTTTTCTTTTTTGTTTTTTTGAGACAAAGTCTTACTATGTCACCCTCGGTAGACTGCTGTGGCATCACAGCTCACATCAACCTCAAATTCCTGAGCTCAAGGGATTCTCCTGCCTCAGCTCCCAAGTAGCTGGGACTACAGGTGCCCGCCACAACGCCTGGCTATTTTTTGTTGCAGTTGTCATTGTTGTTTAGCGGGCCCGGACTGAGTTCGAACCCGCCTGTCTCAGTGAATGTGGCTGGCACCGTAACCACTGTACTACGGGCGCCTAGCCAGCATTTTCTTTTCATTTTAAACTGTGAATTGCATCCACTCCCTTCAGCACTGACAGAGGATCAAACCCAAATGCTGCTTTGTGTGGACTCAGGAAGGAAACTAAAGAATGCCCGGGCTCCTCCTGAGTGTGTGTGTCAGTTCCAGGGGCTACACAGGAGTGACAAAAGCTGCTTTATGTCCTAAACAAAAGTATTCTTTTTCGGGGAACCACTGCCTGAGCTGTGAAGGAAGAAGCTCGCGCCATTCTGACACACCCGTGTGGCACCCATGCAAAGCCTTCTTCTCAGCCAGGCACAGCAGGTATGGAGCCAGCCCTGGAAAGTGGGGTTCATGTGACAACCCTTGGGCAGCGCTAAGGAGGGCCTAGCGTTTCATCATTTGCAAATCTCATCATTTGCGTCCCTATGTGGAGAGGTACAGGACGCCCCCGGGTGGGGCCACCACGTGGTCCAGAGGGATTCCGAGGTGGGGCTTGTCCTTCTTTCCTGCAGTGACGTCTCTGCTCTGTCCTCCTCCTCTCTGGGAAGGTGGGTCCTAGTACAAAGCTCAATTGGGCTGGAGGCTCCCCAAACTTCTCCCCACACTGCCTGCTGACCAGCTGCTCTGCGCAACATGAGCCACCCTCTGGGTGCGGCAGGGTGGCCGAGTCCGATGTGGGAGGCCTGCAGGTGCAGGGTGCAGCGGTAGTTCTGTTCCCATGCTCACCTCCTGCTGGCTCCTCCAGCAATGCACGTTATTTGGTCTCCGAAGGCCTCTAGAGGCCACAGAGTGGGGCTAGTGCTGTCCTGTTGGAGGCTGCCACTCCAGCTGTGATTGCCCAGGTGCCAGGGCCTCTGGAGGCCACACAGAAAGAGTAATTGTGACCCTGGGTCTCCCTCAGATTCCCGCCAAGCCCTTCTGGTCAGCGGATGCTGTACTGAAAATCTGTGGTTGGGTCTTTGCTTTCTCAGTGCCAATTAACTTCATCTCGCTTTTCTCTTTGGTCCCTGGAATTGCTCCTCACACCCCATGATGATGTTTAGAGATTCTCCTCGGCTGCAGGCAACCTGCCGGGATGCTGCCAGCTGATCTTAACAAGCCCACTCCCGGCAGGGTTCCCACTGCTTGCCTGTGCTAGGAATTCCTTAAGCAAAGGCAATTCTCCCCAGAGAAGCTTGAGAAGGTGCCTCGTTATTAATATGTCGATGTTAAGAGTGTTCAGCGTGCCGGCCGGTTGTGAAGTGGGCCAGCATGTTTAGGGAAAGCAGGGTGGGCCCTGGGCAAACTGGGGACGGGTGGGACTGGACTCCTTCTCTCCTCCCGCTCACCCTGGGACCCCCACCCCTTCCTGGCTCCAGCCGCGGCTGCTGCCCACGGTGTGCGGAAGGCTCTCCTGCTAATTGGTGATTAGGCATTAATGCACGGCGACCCTTGGCTTGCTTCCTCTCCTGGTTAACTTTTTCTTCCTTTTTATATTAGTTGGAGCCTTTCATGTCTTAACAAGAGGGGTTCACTTGTCTGAGGTTTCAGGCGTGCCAGTTGGGTGAGCTCTGAACTTCTGGCTCTCCTCCCAAGTTGGATGGTCTGTGTGGCCGAGTGTGCTGCATCCAGCTGTGACTGTCCCTGCAGCATGGGCCTTGGGCGGTGTGGTGGAGACCGGCATTAGTCTAGCATCTGAGGGGAGGTCTCTGCGTGGCCCCAGCTCCATGGGTATGTTCAGAAAGAGGAGGTCTCCTGTGTGATGCTCCCGGGCATCCAGGCTGGTGGGTACGCCTGCAAGGACAGACTCTGTCTGGGGCATTAAGCAGGTGGAGGAAGCGTCCCTTTAGAAAACACACAGTAGGAAATTAGACCCTGCCATCAGGCAAGGAAAGGGGTAGCGGTTTGTAACACTTGAGGTCTGTTACCCAGGAGCTGATGATATGGTTTGGTAAAAAATCAATCCAAAAATTCAAGAAGAATGATGCTTACAAATTTACTGTGGGCTTTGCTTTTGAGAACTGACTCATTGGTATCTTCCCATTTTCCCCAGACATGGGGGCAAAATTACCAGGGGAAAGAAACACTATGGTCCTTTGGAGAGGCCCAGTGATGCCCTTTAGGTCTGGGGCAGCACCATCTGGGAGGACCTGCCCAGACACTGTTCCTAATCTGTGCTGTCCAGTGGCAGCAAACTGAAATACGAATGCTTACGTGTGGCTGAAGGCTGCGTGGGGGACAGTGCCGTCTAGAACAGCACGTGGAGGGGCTCCTGGGGGTGCAGTGTGGGCTCTGGTGGAGGGGGACGTAAGGCACACACGTACATTGGGCTTGTCTCTGGCAATGGCAGGAGGCCCAGGGAGGGTCTGAGCAGAGTGACGCACTCAGATTCCTGGTTGGAAAGCTCCCTACCCCTGAGTCAACGTAGAGTGAGACTGGGGGCAAGAGAGCAGCCGAAGGGTGGCGTGTGTATGCATGCACACACACGCACATGCGCACACACACGCACACGTACACGCACACACACACGCACAGGCATGCACACACACATACATGCACACGCACGTACACACACGCACAGGCATGCACACGCACACACACACGCACATGTACATGCACACGCACACGTACATGCACACGCACACACGCACAGGCATGCATGCACACGCACGCACACACACGCACAGGCATGCACACGCACGCACACACAAAAACGCACGCACACACACACGCACAGGCATGCACACACACATACATGCACACGCACGTACACACACGCACAGGCATGCACACGCACACACACACGCACATGTACATGCACCCGC
>CAUYRH010054482.1:0-19623 GCA_963574655.1 Perodicticus potto
GCTTCTCCACTTCTGCTTGCTGTCTCAAATTAGCTGGAATATTATTATATATTCTCTTATAATGATTGTACACAGCAACTGAAAGCACCTTCTTAGCAAATGACTGGCCAACAACATACTTGTCGAGGTAGTTGTAAATCTGAAAAATGATTTAAGTGTGAGTCATGTACTATGAGCTATGATAAACACATACACATTAAAAAGTTACATACTGAAAATACCTGCTTACAGTTTTAAATTTGAGCAACAACTCTCATTAAAAATGAAATGACAAGGGCATAATATATTATATAGCAATGATTCAGAGGCCCTAAGCACTAAATAAACAAAAACACAATTCATTTGTTTTCCTAAGTATCAATATACCCTACTGGTGGTATGCTAGGTTCTATTCTATAAATAATGCGATTGATCTTAATTTTTTTAAAGTTAATATTAAAGTCTCTTACACATGCCACCATGGGTCTAAAAGTATCATCATTAATATAAATCATTAAAATAAGTCCTTCCTATACTTAACTCAATCATGTAAATAATATTCTTCACAAAGATAACATATTATAAAACTAACCTTTTCAGAAACAGGCATTATACAAAATCAAAAGCCATTATATAGCTGGCAGTAGCTCATCCCTGAAATTCTAGCACTCTGGAAGGCTAAGGCAGGAGGATCGCTTGACCTCAAGAGTTTAGACCAGCCTGAACAAGAGCAAAACTCAGTCTCTACTAAAAATATTAAAAATTGGCTCTGCGCCTGTGCTCAGTGGGTAGGGCGCCAGCCACATACACCAGAGCTGGCGGGTTTGAATCCACCCTGGGCCTGCCAAACAACAAAGACAACTACAACCAAAAAACCCTCCAAAAACGGGCGTTGTGGTGGGCGCATGTAGTCCCAGCTACTTGGGAGGCTAAGGCAAGAGAATCACTTAAGCCCGAGAGTTTGAGGTTGCTGTGAGCTGCGACACCATTGCACTCTACCGAGGGCGACATAGTAAGACTGTCTCAAAAAAAGAAAAAAAAATTATCCAGGTGTTGTGGTGTGCACCTGTAGTCCTAGCTACTTGGGAGGCCGAGGCAGGTGGATTGCTTGAGCTCAGGAGTTTGAGACAAGCCTGAGCAAGAGCGAGCATCTCTAAACTAGCTGGGTGTTGTGGCAGGCACCTGTAGTCCCAGGAAGATCCCAAGAAGATCACTTGAACCCAAGAGTTTGAGGTTTGAGGTTGCTATGAACTATGACTGGAGGGCACTCTACCAAGGGTGACAAAGTGAAACTGTCAAAAAAAAGATTGAGCTAAAAACTGTACCTTCTTGGGGGGTGGAGGTGGTTTCTGCTGGAATGCCAATTTTACAGCTTCAGCTGCTGATTCAGGTTCTTTAATTATGCTTTTCTTTGAGTCTGCTTCAGATAGCACAACAAAAAAGTGATGACATTTTTCACACTTGACAAAACGGGTAGATGCTGTAAAAGAAAACAGAGGTCAGTAGAATAAAATAAAAAATGTCAGTAGCACTTAACATATAAGACTCACTATAAACAAAAGCTCTGCACTTGACAAAAAGCAGAATTACAGATTGCTCCACTAGCCACACAGCCTCACTGACACTCTAAGTATACTACAAAGATACAGGAGTTCAGTAGACTACCTTTTGTTCATTTCCTCTAGTTTCTTTCATTTTGTGACATACTTAAAAGAATGATTGAAATTCTTAAACTTCTCATTCACTAGAGATAATTTTACAAACCACTCTGAGAATACTGATTAATCATCTATTTTACTGAAATACCTATGAGTATTTCAAAATTCTGACCTGGTAAATATATAAAGTTATTTCTTATCTTCCTTGTTTCACCTCTAACTAATTCACTAGTTCCTATTTCTGTGACCAAAAAACCACTAAGAAACAAACAAAATAACAACTTTCTCAGTCATACTGATTTGATTTAAAAGTAATCATACAAGGCGTGTGCCCAGTGGTTCAATCCTATAATGCTAGTGCTTTGGGGGGGTGGCCAAGGCAGGTGTACTGCTTGAGCTCAGGAGTTCGAGACCAGCCTGAGCAAGAGTGAGGCCCCATCTCTACTAAAAATAAGAAAAAAGTAGCCGGGCATGGTGATACATGCCTATAGTCCCAGCTACTTGGAAGGCTGAGGCAAGAGGATGGCTTGAGCCCAGGAGTTTAATGTTAACTGCTGAGAGCTATGATGATGCCACAACAGTCTGCCCAGGGTGACAGAGTGAGACTTGGTCTCAAAAAAAACAAACACCAATAACCAAAATATTCCCAACTTGTGGATAAATTCTAAAAGCAAACTTCAAACTGTAAGAGGACTCATGCATGTTTAAGAAAGAGACCGAGTTATTCCAAATGCCTGCGATTAACACAAGCCCAAATACATATTTACCATTTCCCATCATTGGGAAAGATGGTCAATGCCTTTATAATGAGGCACCATTTTACAATTGCTACTGATGACAAACAGGGCAAGGATTAAAGGGCAAAGATGCCTCTAATCTAGTTCAGCCTGGGTGACAGGAAAATCTGGCCCAAGAACAAAGTATTTCTCTAGGAAATTAGGTCAAAGGAAAGAGATTAAACACCAACAAATCATATCCCTTTTTGCTTTACTGTTGCAGGATTGCTTACATTCAACTTGAATGTTTGCAATACAATTTTACACTGAATCAAGTTCGACATATACTCAAGTTCAAGAATTTGACTTGTTTATCAAAACACTATCTTGGGAAAAAATTACAACCATTGCAATGCATATTTTTTTTTACTCCTAAAAATAAAAGGCAAAGATCTAATTTTGTTAAATTACCAGGGGATAAACAGACCTCTTCCCTTGAAGTGATTACTTGACCTAATCTATACCCTTTATATAAAATACATGGCCTGAAGGCTCAGTGCTGGTAGCACAGTGGTTATGGCATCAGCCACATACACTGAGGGTGGCAGGTTCAAACCCAGCCAGGGCCAGCTAAACAACAACGACAATTGCAACAAAATAATAGCCAGGAGTTGTGAAAGAAAGACTACCTTGGTTAAAACCTTTTTGTTAGATTGTTTTAATGAAAGTTCCTCACAATTCTGAACACTTTTCAAGGCCCACCATAAAATCTCTAAACCACTGCAGAAAAGTTTAATTCCAACCCCAAGAGACACATCAGTATAGTAAGCCATCAATATACTCGAAGACTATCTGGGACAGGGCACAGTGGTTCACACTTATAATCCCAGCACTTTAAGAGGCCAAGGTAGAAGGATTGCTTGATTTAGAGAGAGGCCAGGAGTTGGAGACTAGTCGGCCCAACAGCACGACCCCACCTCTACAAAAAATAAGAAAATTAACCAGGCATGGTGATGGCATGAGTTTGAGTTACAGTGAGTCATAAAGATGCCATTGCACTCTAGCTTGGGCAACAGAGTGAAACCCTGTCTTCAAAAAAAAAAAAAATTTTTTTTTAAGTATTACACACATAAAAATAACTAAAGGCTCTACCACAAATAAAATTCATGGCTCGGCGCCTGTAGCACCGTGGTTATGGCATCAGCCACATACACCCAACATGGCAGGTTCGAACCCAGCTGGGCCAGCTAACCAACAATGACAACTGCAACAAAAAATAGCCAGCTGGTGCCTATAGTCCCAGTTACTTGGGAGGCTGAGGCAACAGAATCGCTTGAGCTCAAGAGTTTGAGGTTGCTGTGAGCTGTGACACTACAGCACTCTACTAAGGGCGACATAGTGAGACTCTGTCTCAAAAAAAAAAAAAAGATAAAATTCATATTTGTCAAGTTATTTTTTTTTTGAGACAGAGCCTCAAGCTGTCACCCTGGATAGAGTGCCATGGAATCACAGCTCACAGCAACCTCCAATTCCTGGGCTCAAGCGATTCTCTTGCCTCTGCCTCCCAAGTAGCTGGGACCACAGGCATCCGCCACAATGCCCAGCCAGTTTTTTTTTGGTTGCAGCCGTCATTGTTGTTTGGTGGGCCTGGGCTAGATTTGAACCTGCCAGTTCAGGTGTACCCCCTGGCGCCTTAGCCTGTTGAGCCACAGGCGCTGAGCCATATTTGTCAAGTTATTTTTTTTAAGTGGGTCAAACAAAACTAAAACATGCCACATATTCTATAAGGTCTTTTTTTTTTTTTTGCAGTGTTTTTTTTTTTTGGCCGGCACTGGGTTTGAACCTGCCACCTCCGGCATATGGGGCCGGTGTCCTACTCCTTTGAGCCACAGGAGCCGCCCTCTGTAAGGTCTTATAATAAAAAATGTCTTAGATATTATTTCTAATAATAATCATCAATTTGATGATTTTCTTTCCTTTTTTCTTTTTTTTTTGAGACAGAGTCTCACTATATCACCTTCAGTAAAGTGCCATGGTGCCATAGCTCACAATTACCTCAAACTCTTGGGCTTAAGTGATTCTCTTGCCTCAGCCTCCCAAGTAACTGGACTACAGGCGTCCGCCACAATGCCCAGCTACTTTTTTGTTACAGTTGTCATCGTTGTTTAGCAGGCCCGGGGCAGATTCGAACTCACCAGCTTCGGTGTATGCGGCCAGTGCCCTAACCCACTAAGTATGGACGCTGAGTTTTTTTGTTTTTTTTTTTTTTAAAGACAGAGTCTCACTTTGTCACCCTCGGTAGAGCGCTGTAGCATCATAGCTCACAGCAACCTCAAACTCTTAGGCTCAAGAATAGCTAAGACTTCAGGTGTGAGCCCTGTGCCCAGCTAGTTTTTTCCATTTTTAGTAGGGAAGGGGTCTGGCTCTTGATCAGGTTGGTCTCAAACTCTTTAAGTTCAAGTGATCCTCTCCCCTCGACCTTCCAGACTGCTAGGATTACAGGCATGAGCCACCATGCTCGGCCTTAGTTTTTGTATTTTTAAATAATTAGAGAAAGGCCCGTAATCCTACCAGTTTGGGAGGCTAATGGGTGGATTGCTTGAGGGCAGGATTTGAGATCAGCCTGAGCAAGATCCAGACCCAGTCTCTATTAAAAATAGAAAAACCAGTCCAGCATTGTGGTATGTGCCTGTAGTCCCATTTACTTGGGAGGCTGAGGTAAGAGTAACTCTTGAGGATAAGACTTTAAAGTCAGGGTAACAAAGTAAGACTATCTCAAAAACAAAACAAAAAAACTCTTTGGGAAAAAAAAATAAATAGGGAACAATCATGACAATGAAAGTTATATGAAATTCAAATCTTGGCTAGCTCGGCGCCTGTAGCACAGTGGTTATGGTGCCAGCCACATACACCAAAGCTGGCAGGTTCGAACCCGGACCATGCCAGCTAACCAATAATGACAACTGCAATAAATAATAGCTGGGCACTGTGGCAGGCGCGTATGGTCCCAGCTACTTGGGGGCTGAAGCAAGAGAATTGCTTAAGCCCAAGAGTTTGAGGTTGCTGTGAGCTGTGATGCCATAGTACTCTACCGAGGGTGACATAGTGAGATTATGTCTCAAAAAAAAAAAAAAAATTCAAATCTTGGCCAGGCGTGGTGGCTCATGCCTGCAATCCTAGCACTCTGGGAGGCCGAGGCGGGTAGATTGCCTGAGCTCACGGGTTCAAGACCACCCTTAGCCAGAGCAAGACCTCATCTCTAAAAATAGCCAGGCATTATGGCAGGCGCCTGTTGTCCCAGCTACTTGGGAGTCTGAGGCAAGGGAATCGCATGAGTCTGAGGAGTTGGAGGTTGCTATGAGCTGCGACACCACAGCACTCTACCTAGGGCAACAAAGTGAGACTCAGTCTCAAATACAAAAAAAATTACATGTATAAAGAAGTCTTCAACTCAACAATAAAAAGATAACTCAATTTAAAAATGAACAAAGGGAGAATCGCCTAAGCTCGGGAGTCGGAGGTCCTGTTAGCTGTGATGCCATGGCACTCTACCAAGGGCAACAAAGTGAGACTCTGTCTCAAAAAAAAAAAAAAAAAAAAAAGCTATAAAAATAAACAAAAGAATTAAACAGACATTTCTCCAAAGAAGATATACAAATGGCTAATAAGCATATGAAAACATATTTAACATCATTGGTCATCAGAGAAATGCAAATCAAAATCACAATGTGATACCACTTCACATCTACTATGAATAAAATAGGTAAGTGGTGAAGAGAAAGTGGAGAGATTGGAACTCTCATACATTTTTGACTGTAATATGGTATGGCTGCCATGAGAAACACTTTGGCCAATTCTGTAAAAACTAAACACTTACCATATGACCCAGCAATTCTACTCCTAAATATGTACCCAAGAGAATTAAAAACATATATCCACACAAGAACATACACTAATGTTCACAACAACATTACTCAGAATAGCCAAATAGTTGAAACAATCCTAATGTCCATCAAACAATGGAGTATTTTTCCGCCATAAAAAGCAATGAAATACTGATACATGCCTTAACACAGATAAACCTAGAAAAAGTGCTAAGTGAAAGAAGCCAGACACAAAATGCCACATATTATGTAATTCCATTATAAGAAATATCTAGAATAGACAAATCCATAGAGATAGAAAGAAGTTATCGGCTGCCACAGCTAAGAAAAGAGGAAGGTGCAGAGTGACTAAGGGCAGTGGGGTTCCTTTCTGTGGTGATGAAAACTGTTTTGGGAGATGATATACATGTAAAACTCGGTAAATATATTAAAATCGCTGAGGGTGAATTGTATGGTATGTGAATTATCTCAGTAAAAATAAATTCTAAAAAAGAAAGGACTAGGTCCATATGTACAGTTGTCCCTCAGTATAACTGCTTGCAGGACTGACCCCTGTGATCAAATCCACGTATACTCAAGTCCGCAGTTGGCCCTGCAGAACTTGCATATACAGAAAGTTGGTTGTCCATATATGCAAGTCATTTGCATTTGGTTGAATAAAAGCTGTGTATAAGTGGTCCCTCACAGTTCAAACCCACCTTGTTTAAAATTCAACTGTATTAACATACATAGCTTTCAAAATATTACTTACTGAAAACAATTTGCAAAAATATGAACAATATATCACTTTTTAAATAGTCATATGTTAAATAAAAATAAAAAAATAGTCATATGTTCAACAAAGATACACTACAGAAACTGTAGCTTTATCTATAAGGTTCTATTCTTTATAAAGGAAGATATGCATTCCTCAAGTAATTAAAAATACAGTAAAGCCTCCACAGTTGACCACCGGCCTACATTGACCACCTCCTTAAGTTGACTTAATTTTCACAGACCAGACATGCACCGTATGTAAGCAGTGTATCAGCACAGTAAGCCTAGTTCCTTATGCTGATTACCTCTGTATATTGACCAGTTTCACAAACTCTCTTAGATGGTCAAATTACAGAAGTTCTATTGCCATTAAAAATCCCAAAAGGCCATTCATAAAAGAACTGTCAATAACAACAACAAAAAAACCTAAAACGTTTATAAACTAGAACATAAATAAATATAGATACAAACAAAATACAGGTTGAGTAGCCCTTATCTGAAATACTTGGGACCACAAGTCTTTTGGAGTTCAAACTTTTTTGGATTTTACAACATTTACTGAAATATATACCAGTTAAGCATCCCTATCTGAAAATTCAGAATCCAAAATGCTCCAATGAGCATTTCTCTGTTGGTGCTCAAATAGTTCTGGATTTTGGGACACTTCAGATTTTGGATTTTCAGATTAGGGATGCTCAACTTGGAAGCAACTCCTTATTATGGGTAGGCAAAATCAAGGGAGGAAAGGCTCAATGTACTGCTGGGGCCTGCAAGTAAAGCTCACATTCATCTAAATCGATCATTTGCAACCAATGTGCCATGAAATTTTTTAAAAGATCATTAATTAAATTATTTTCATAAGTTCAAAGCAAAGTATATTTTAAAACTTTTTTTTAAAGTGTGCTCTTTTCTTTATTTTATTTAGTATTCCTTTTTTTCTGAGACAGAGACTCACTCTGTTGTTCTGGGTAGAGTGCCGTGGCATCCTCGTAGCTCACAGCAACCTCAAACTTGTGGGCTCAAGCAATCCTCTTGCTTTAGCCTCCTAAGTAGTGGGGACTACAGGAGCCAACCACAACACCTGGGTATTTTTTTTTTTTTTTTTTTTTTTTTTAGAGATGAGGGTCTCACACTTGCTGAGGCTGGCCTTGAACTCCTGAGCTCAAGCAATCCAAACCACCCGCCCTCAGCCTCCTCCCAGGGTGCTAGGATTACAGGTGTAAGCCTCTGTACCAGCCTGATTACAGGGTTAACACTTGGTCTGGTTTTTGTTTGTTTGTTTTGTTTTTTGAGACAGGGTCTCAAGCTATCACCCTGGGTAAAGTGCTGTGGAGTCACAGCTCACAAGCAACCTCAAACTCTTGGGCTCAAGAGATCCTCTTGCCTCAGTTTTTCTATTTTTAGTAGAGATGGGGTCTCGCTTATTTGCTCAGGCTGGTCTCGAACTCATGAGCTCAAGCAATCCACCCAACTCAGCTGCCCAGAGTGCTAGGATTACAGGTATGAGTCACCTCACCCGACCTGGTCTGATTTTTTTTTTTTTGTTGCTGTTTGTTTTAAGATAGGGTTTTTGCTCTGTCACCCAGACTGGAGTGCAATGGTGCAATCATATTCATCTCACATCTTTAGAATCTTATTAATCTAAGGAAGGAGTCTGAGAATCTCTGTTTAACAGTTGGCTTCAGTGATTAATATCATCTGACAAATTTTGAAAACACTGAATAGAAAAATAAATTTAATATGGAAAGTAGATAGTTTACCTTTAGAGAATCTCCAGTTGTTGAAATGTTAAGGGATAAGAATTTCTGAATAGCAAATCTTTACTACTATGTGACCTTAAATGAGTTACTTAAACCCACTAAGCCTCACCTTCTTTATAAAAGTGAGACTATCCCTTGTCCTGACAAAAATAAGGTAGTAAGAATAAAATTATATATGTTAGCATTTATTAAATGTTAGTTTCTTTCTCTTTCTACTGTGAAATTATTCTTCAAGTCTGCAAAGTTTGAAATCTTTCTCTGAAGGGAAAAAGAAAAGGAAAATTTTTGACTAAAAAATATATATATGACACTGGCCCTTATAAGTTAAGCAATTCTCAGTCTCCTCAGAATTTTATTATATCACATCAAAGTTGTCTAGTTTTATCAACCAGTTCTACCACTTTGAGTTTATATTGTGATTCAAATTAATTTTTGTTCAGACTTGACTCTTTTTACAACCTTTACTAAGGCAAAACCATGAAGAGAACCTCTAATATTCTAGTATGGAATTCAGCTACTTTAAAGTCCTTCCAAAATATAAAAACATGCTACCAATAATATTTTTTCATATGGTGGGCAATTAATATTAATGGTAAACGTGAAACTGCCACTAAATTGTCAACATTAGGGTTAGGATATGAAGAATCCTCTCCAGTTAATCATTAGAAACCGAAGTTCTTGACAATCAGCCCTTTCACAACTGGACTATACAACAGGGTGTCCATAAAGTTCATGTGTGATTTACTATGTTAAACTATTTTAAATTGCATGTGAACTTTATGTCCACCATGTAAATGAAGACTGACATGATGGTACAATATAGTTGACCCTTGAGTCATTACCATTAACTCTAAATCATGCAGTCTGATTATCTGATTATTTGGTTCATTAAAGAAAATATCTACAGCAGCATCTTTACATTTCAGAGTTACTGATATTAACAGCAAAAGTAGGATACTTAATTTTTCCCTTCTCTTGGGGTCTGAATGATTAATAATTGTAAGATTCTTCCATAAATAATTACAAGACTCTTCCATAATTGCATAGTTACTTCTCCTGGTAAGCACTCAGAGAAGAAAATTATCTTAGTATTTGAATGACTGACCTTCCCAGTCATATGAGATGCTCAACAGGTATTTGAAGAATGTAGTAATAAATATAGAATAAGAAATCTTGGTTCTCCTACAGCCCAATAATCACACACAATAACTCACAACATCCAAATCTGAAATAAACACATGTAAGCAAAATAAAGCAACAAACTTAAATTCCCTCTCATATTACAGTGCAATTATTACCAGTACTGAGAACTTTTAGTATGTGGTGAACATAAGAATCATGTAAGTTCATGTAATTTATATATTTTTGCATATAATATGCAAATTTATGCCTATATAAATATATGCATTACATATTTTATACATTTCTACGCATTTAATGATTTATAGAAAATGTAGGGAAAAAGAAGAGCAGAAGTAATAATACTTACACACGAAGGTCTCTACATGTGTGCACAAGTCACCACATTTAGGACAGCGCAGCTGGTTTCCTCCTTTCCCAGAATTCCCAGAGCCTGACTTCTTATTGCTTCCCTCACTTGCTGATTTCTAATGTTTATGGAGGAGAAAAACAGAGTGTCAGTTATTAGTTTCAGGCAACCGTTTTATATGTAACTTACATGTAAACAGTATTGTTTGTAATTAATCTTAACAACTTTTTAAATGTCTAGAATGAAATTATTAGTATTGTTTATATCTATTATCACTGGTGTCCAATGATTTGTTTACCACAAAAATCTAATCAGTTCTAATAAACACATACATTTATCTGCAGGAATCTTTTACATGGTGTGTGCCAGTATGTGTAATAAATAGCTTCAGGGCCGGGCACAGTGGCTCATGTCTATAATTCCAGCACTCTGGGAGGCTGACGCAGGCAGATTGCTTGAGCTCAGGAGTTCAAAACCAGCCTGAGCAAGAGCAAGACCTTGTCTCTAAAAAATAGCGAGGTGCTGTGTAGTTCCAGCTACTCAGGAGGCTGAGGCAAGAGAATCACTTGAGTCCAAGAGTTTGAGGTTGCTGTGAGATACAATGCAATGGCACTCAACCCCAGGGCAACTGAGTGGGACTCTGTCTCCCAAAACAAAAGCTTTCTTTCAATGACTCAATGAGCACTAGGAAAAAAAAATTACTAAAGGCAAAAAACTACATTTCAACGAAATTGAATTAGTCGTTACTATCATGGCAGGCAGTGACTCAACAATTTTATATCCTACTTTCTCTCCTCTGAAATGGGAATAAATTTACCTACTTCAGAGAGCTATCATTACAATTAAGTATTGAACAAAGTGCTTTGCCAACTAGGGCCTGGCCCAGTGGTTCATGCCTATAATTCTAGTACTTTGGAAGGCTGAGTGAGGCAGGAGGATCACTTGAGCTCAGGAGTTCGAGATCAGCCTGAGCAAGAGTGAGATCTGTCTCTACTAAAACTAGAAAAATTAGCTCGGCATTGTGATGAGAGCCTGTAGTCCCAGCTACTGGGATAGCTGAGGCAAGAGGATCGCTTGAAACCAGGAGTTTGAAGCTGCTGTGAGCTACTTCTAGTCTGGGCAGCAGAGTGAGGCTCTGTTCCCCCCCCCAAAAAAAAAGGAAAAAAAGGAAGAAAGTATCTTGTATTTTGTTTAGTTGGCAGGAGTGTCCAACCTTTTTTCTTTTCTGCTACACATTACAAGAATAAGAATTATCTTGGGCTACACATTAAATACGCAAAAACAAACAATAGCTGATGAACTTAAGAAAAGGTCTATGTATAATTTTTGTGATATCCCACACTGCAGATAAGCAAGAGTCCATAAATAATCGGTATGCAGCCCATGGGCCGCAAGTTGGGACACCCTGGTAGCACATAATATAACTCAAGTGTCAAATTCACATAATGAAAAAAATTCATGAGCGATCACTGACTCAATACAACCACCAATCATCTATTTACATGCTATAGAGGAGCCCAACATTAAATTATACCAGAAATCCAAGATTTTTAAGTAGAAGATAAAGCGGGGTTTATACTATCATGAGTCATAAGAGTTATACAAAAGCAGGAAATGACAGTTATTCCTATTTTAACCCCACTGACACAGGTTATTTAATGACACATCTTTACTAATTTAGAATGTTAAAAACTTTAATTCCTGCTAAGTGTAAAGCTTACAAAAATATTTCATTATTCAAACTGAAACACAAAATTACATAAAATTCTCTAGCTTATTCTATATATCTCATAATTCCTACATAAAACATATAATTATGCCAATAAGATACATAGTACTACTACTACATTTAATTATTTAAAAGAAGAAACTCATAGGGCGGCGCCTGTGGCTCAGTGGGTAGGGCACCAGCCCCATATACCGAGGGTGGCAGGTTTGAACCCGACCCGGGCAAACTGCAACCAAAAAAAAAAAAACAAAAGCTGGGTGTTCTGGCGGGCACCTGTAGTCCCAGCTGCTCAGGATGCTGAGGCAAGAGAATCACAAAAGCCCAGAAGTTGGCGGTTGCCATGAACTGTGACACCACAGTACTCTATCTACCGAGGGCAATAAAGTGAGACTCTTGTCTCTTAAAAAAAAAAGGAAGAAACTCACTTATGCGTATATGTGCCAATAAAGATAAAATAATTACCTTATTTCCATCACCAGAACCATCTTTACTTATCCCATCTTTTGAGGCAAAGTATGCTGGTGTTTCTGTAAAGGTTCTAAGAGGAGCCCTTCGCAGAATCTGACTTTCAAAGGTCCCAAGCCTTCCTAAAACTGGTATATGAATGCGACCACAAGAAATACCTGAAAATAAAAAGAAATATAGTAGTCTACACATCAAATATTAACATGCCTCAATAAATCTCCTGAAAATAAAAATCCCTTGAGTAAAAAAGGAGGTTGCAAAAAGCTACAGTATTCACAGCAGTAGCACAAACTGATAGAGAAACAGTGACATCATCAGAGTCAATGGCCTCTCAAAAATAAGCCAGGTGGCTGGGCGAGGTGGCTCGCATCTATAATCCCAGCACTCTGGGAGGCCGAGGTGGGATTGCCTGAGCTCACAGGTTTGAGACCAGCCTAAGCCAGAGCAGACCCTGTCTCTAAAAACAGGTGGGTGTTGTAGGAAGTGCCTATAGTCCCAGCTACTCCTGAGGCTGAGGCAAGAGAATCACATGAGACCAGGAGTTTGAGGTAGCTGTGAGCTATGGTGCCTTGGCACTCTACTGAGGGTGACAAAGTGAGACTCTGTCTAAAAAAAAAAAAAAAACAGCCAGGCCTAGGTCTCTTAAACGATTCCATGTAAATAAAGATGTTTCTTTCTTGATCTGTTCTTTAGGCAAGACCACCCTGGTCACAACAATGTATGGCTCTTTCAGGCTTGAGTGGAGTTCAATGTCTACTTAATCCATGGGGTTTTGAAAAAGGCCATGCACATATTATATTCTTATTATTCTTATGTTATTTCTACCAATGAGAATAAGCATCTGACAGCAACTCTTGCCTGTCTCTTTGGTTATATGGGAATGATATTTTTAAAAAATTATGTGCTATGGCTTAGCACCCGTAGCTTAGTGGTTAGAGCACCAGCCATATGGGGACTGGTGGGTTCGAACCCAGCCCATGTCTGCTAAACAACAAAAAACAAAGCCGGGTGTTGTGGTGGGCACCTGTAGTCCTAGCTACTGGAAGGCTGAGGCAAGAGAATCGCTTAAGCCCAAGACTTTGTGGTTGCTGTGAGCTGTGATGCCATAGCACTCTATTAAGGGCAACATACTGAGACTCTGTCTCAAAACAAAAAAAAAAAAAATTATCTGCTACTCCATTTATATGAGGTACTTAACAGCCAAAAATCACACTGACAATGAGTGAATTGGTGGTTGCTAGGGATCAAGGGGTATGGGGAGTTACTGTTTTAACAGGTAGAATTTCAGTTTTACAACATGTTGCGGTTACACACCAACAAGAATATATGGAGTACCACTGAACTGGATACTTAAAATGATTAAGACAGTAAATTTTGGGTGGCGCCTGTGGCTCAGCAAGTAGGGCGCCGGCCCCATATACCAAAGGTGGCAGGTTCAAATTCGGCCTTGGCCAAACTGCAAAACAAAAAAATAGCCAGGCGTTGTGGCGGACGCCTGTAGTCCCAGCTACTTGGGAGGCTGAGGCAAGAGAATCACCTAAGCCCAGGAGTTGGAGGTTGCTGTGGGCTGTGTGATGCCACGGCATTCTACTGAGAGCAATAAAGTGAGACTGTCTCCACAAAAAAAAAAAAAAAGACAGTAAATTTTATGTATGTGTATTTTACAATTAAAAAAGTGGAGAAACAAAGTTATGTGCTGTTCGTTAAAACATATATTTTAGGCAGGGCACAGTGGCTCACACCTGTAATCCCAGCACTCTGGGAGGCCAAGGCAGGTGGATTGCTTCAGCTCATGAGTTCAAGACCAGCCTGAGTAAAAGTGAGACCCCCCCCATCTCTACTAAAAATAGAAAAACTGAGGCAAGCGGGTCACTTAAGCCTGAATTGGAGATTGCGGTGATCTATGACACCACGGCTCTAACCAGGACCACAGCTTAAGACTCTGTCTCAAAAAAATAAAAAAAAAAAAACACATATTTTAATGAAATATTTCAGTTTACATATAAAAGAAACAATTCAATAAATACCACATACCCACCATGCTTTCAAACATTTTAATCTTTTGCCAATTTTTTTTTTGAGACAGAGCCTCAAGCTGCCACCCTGGATAGAGTGCTCTGGCATCACAGCTCACAGCAACCTCCAATTCCTGGGCTCAAGCAAGTCTCCTGTCTCTGCCTCCTAAGCAGCTGGGACTACAGGCGCCCGCCACAACGCCCACCCAGCAATTTTTTGGTTGCAGCCATCATTGTTGTTTGGCGGGCTCGGGCTGGATTTGAACCCGTTAGCTCAGGTGTACATGGCTGGCACCTTAGCTCATTGAGTCACAGGCGCCAAGCCAATCTTTTGCCAATTTTGACATTAACATTCTTAAAAGAAAAATTTTATCTAACTTATAAGTTTGTTCTGTAAGGGTCAGGATAGCAAATATTTTTACCTTTGTGAACCATGTCGTCTCAGCCCCAACCACTCCCCAGTTGTAGCAGGAAAGCAAATACCAATGATATGTATACAAACAGATGTGATCAGAGATGATATACGGAGTTACTATTTGGTGCCCTCTGATTTTTCTTTTTCTTTTTTTTGGATACAAAGTCTCACACTGTTGCCCTGGGTTTATTGCCCTGGCATCATCATAGCTCACAGCAACCTCAAACTCTTGGGCTCAAGCGACCCTTTTGCCTCAGCCTCCCCAGTAGCTGGGACTACAAGCTCCAATGCTGAGCTAGTTTTCTATTTTTAGTAGAGATGGGTCTCAATCTTGCTCAGGCTGACCTTTAACTCCTGAGCTCAAGCAATCTGCCTATCTCTACCTCCAGAGTGCTAGGATCAAAGGCATGAGCCACCATGCCCAATCCCTGACTTTTCTCCCATAAATCTAAAGAAGGCCAGGCACTATGGCTCATACCTGTAATCCCACCACTCTGGGAGGCCTAGGTAGGTGGATCTCTTGAGCTCAGAATTTTGAGACCAGAACAAGAGTAAGACTCCATCTCTGTTAAAATAGAAAAAAATTAGCTGGACTCTGTGGTGAGTGTCTGTAATCCCAGCTACTCAGGAGGCAGAGGCAAAGAAATTCCTTGAACCCAGGATTTTGAGGTTGCTAAGGGCCAGGCTGATGACAGGGTAATCTAGCCTGGGCAACAAAATGAGACCGGATCTTAAAAAAAGAAAAATGTGGCTCGGCGCTTGTGGCTCAGCGGGCTAAGGCACCAGCCACGTACACCTGAGCTGGCAGGTTTGAATCCAGCCCGGCCCCGCCAAACAACGATGGCTGCAACCAAAAAATGGCCGGGCACCTGCAGTCCCAGCTATTTGGGAGGCGGAGGCAAGAGACTCGCTTGAGCCCAGGAATTGGAGGTTGCTGTGAGCTGTGATGCCCTGGCACTCTATCCAGGGTGACAGCTTGAGGCTCTGTCTCAAAAAAAAAAAAGAAAAGAAAAGAAAAGAAAAATCTAAGCATGGTATAGTGGCTCAGGCCTATAATCCTAGCACTTTGGGAGGCTAAGGGATGGATTGCTTACACTCAGGAGGTCTAGACCAGCCAATGGAAGAGACCCTCGCTCTACTAAAAATAGAAAAATGAGCCAGGTGTTGTGGTGGGTACCTGTAGTCCCAGCTACTTGGTAGGCTGAGGCAGGAAGATCTCTTGAGCCCCAGAGTTTGAGGTTACTGTGAACTATGACACCACCGCACTCTACCCAGGCCAACTGAGATAGACTCTGTCTCAAAAAAAAGAAAAATTGGCTCAGCGCCTGTGGCTCAAGCGGCTAAGGCGCCAGTCATGTACACCTGAGCTGGCGGGTTCGAATCCAGCCTGGGCCCGCCAAACAACAATGACGGCTACAACCCAAAAATGGCCGGGCACTGTGGTAGGTGCCTGTAGTCCCAGCTACTTGGGAGGCGGAGGCAGGAGACTCGCTTAAGCCCAGGAGTTGGAGGTTGCTGTGAGCTGTGATGCCAAGGCACTCTATCCAGGGTGACAGCTTGAGGTTCTGTCTCAAAAAAAAAAAAAAAAAAGAAAAATTAAGTCCCTCAAACAACTCAAAAGCAATTTTAGTTATATAACTCCAATTTTCTAACACCATTGTGTGCACTGTTAGAACTAGTTTCTTTAGTTATTTATTATCCTAGGTCACCCATTCCAGTGCTACTAAGTACAAAAGTGAATCCACCAAACTCTTCAGGAAAGATTCAAGTAAATGGAACCAAATTCTCCCATGCCCGGCCAAACTGCAACAAAAAAATAGCCGGGCATTGTGGCAGGCGCCTGTAGTCCCAGCTACTCGGGAGGCTGAGACAAGAGAATCAGCTAAGCCCAAGAGCTGGAGGTTGCTGTGAGCTGTGTGAGGCCACGGCACTCTACTGAGGGTGACAAAGTGGTCTACAAAAAAAAAAAAAAAAAATGACTGAAGGTTTAAGACCATCCCAGTCCCTAATCCACACATTATAAACATTTTGCTTAACACTAAATTTGAAAACTAATAAAATCTCCAAATGGGGAGGTCATAGAAGTGCAGGCCTTATAATTCTAGCATTCTGGGAGGCCCAGGCAGGTAGATTGCTTGAGCAAAGGAGTTAGAAACCAACCTGAGCAAGAGCAAGATCCCGTATCTACTAAAAATAGATAAAATTTTTTAAAATAGATAAATTGACCAGGTACAGAGGCTCACGCCTGTAATCCTAGCACTTGGGAGGTCCTCCTGAGGCAGGTGGATTGCCTGAGCTCACATGTTCAAGACCAGCCTGAGCCAAAGCAAGACCTCATCTCTAAAAATAGCCGGATGTTGTGGCGGCTGTCTGTAATCCTAGCTACTCAAGAGGCTGAGGCAAGAGAACTGCTTGAGCCCAAGAGTTTGAGGTTGCTGTGAGCTACGATGCCAGGGCACTCTACCCAGGGCAACAAAGTGAGACTCTGTCTAATTAAATAATAAAAATAAATAAATAAAATGACTTTTTAAAAAGTTAAACTATGAAAGCCTATGAATGATAATGTAATAAAATAACATTTAATCTATTTAACAAGTATAACTTTTTTTAAATAGGCATCATTCTATAAAACAGAATGAGTATTCCCAAAAAGTATAACTTTTTTTTTTTTTTTTTGGAGACAGAGTCTCACGTTGTTGCCCCTGGTAGAGTGCCGTGGCATCACAACTCCCTGCAACCTCAAACTCTTGGACTTAAGCAATTCTCTCACCTCAGCCACCCAAGTAGCTGAGACTACAGGTGTCCGACACAATGCCCAGGTATTTTTTGGTTGTAGTTGTCACTGCTGCTTGGCAGGCCCAGGCTGGATTTGAACCTGCCAGCTCCAGTGTATGTGGCTGGCGCCCTAGCCACTGAGCTACAGGCACTGAGTCAAAAAGTATAACTTTTAATGGAACCATTATGAAATATTCACAAAATAAATGACAATTGTAAGAACACTTATGTAAGGTTATTTGTCTTTGGATATTCAGAACAAAACATAACCTTGTAAAGTGTACTATTAAACAATATATTATTCCCATTTACTTTACAATGAAATAGATCATTACTCTAGAACAAGATAGAGGATCACTCTAACCCAGGAGTTTGAAGTTGCTGTGAGCCACTGCACTCCTACTCAGGGTGACAGAGACTGTTTATAAAAAAGAAAAAAAAAGGCTCGGGGCCTGTGGCTGAAGCAGCTAAGGCGCCAAGCCACATACACCTGAGTTGGCAGGTTCGAATCAGCCTGGCCCGCCAAAATGATGGCTGCAACCAAAAAATAGCTGGGCATTGTGGCGGGCGCCTGTAGTCCCAGCTATTTGGGAGGCGGAGGCAGGAGAATCACTTGAGCCCAGGAGTTGGAGGCTGCTGTGAGCTGTGATGCCACAGCACTCTACCCAGGGCAACAGCTTGAGGCTCTTTCTCAAAAAAAAAAACAAGAAATTAAAAAGATCAACAAAAAATAAAAAGTCATTTTTAAAAATGCTCAAAGAAAACTATCAAGACTTTCAGGCTTGGTGGCTCAAGCGGATAAGGTGCCAGCCACATACACCTGAGTTGGCAGGTCTGAATCCAGCCTGGACCCGCCAAACAATGATGGCTGCAACCAAAAAATAGCCAGGCGTTGTGGCAGGCGCCTGAAGTCCCAGCTACTTGGGAGGCTGAGGCAGAAGAATCGCTTGAGCCCAGGAGTAGGAGGTTGCTGGGAGCTATAATGCCATGGCACTCTACCTAGGGCCACAGCTTGAAGCTCTGTCTCAAAAAAAAAAATAAAGGGCTCGGCGCCTGTGGCTCAATGGGCTAAGGCGCCAGCCATGTACACCTGGGCTGGTGGGTTCGAATCCAGCCCGGGCCCGCCAAACAACAATGACGGCTGCAACCAAAAAATTGCCGGGCGTTGTGGCAGGCACCTGTAGTCCCAACTACTTGGGAGGTGGAGGCAGGAGAATCGCTTAAGCCCAGGAATTGGAGGTTGCTGTGAGCTGTGATGCCACAGCACAGGGTGACAGCTTGAGGCTCTGTCTCAAAAAAAAAAAAAGACTTTCAGAGAAGACTGGGCATCATGGGTCATGCCCGTAATCCTAGCATTATGGAAGGCCAAGGAGGGAGGATTCCTTGAGCACAGGAGTTTGAGACCAGCCTGAGCAAATGTAAGACCCCAACTCTACTAAAAACAGAAAAACTACCTGCGCATTGTGGTGGGTGCCAGTAGTCCCAGCTACTGGGGAGGCTGAGACAAGAGGATTTCCAGAGCCCAAAAGTTTGAGGTTGCTATAACCTGTGACACCACAGCACTGTACCCAGGATGAAGGAGTTAGACTGTCTCAAAAATAAATAAATAGGCTCGGCGCCTGTGGCTCAGCGGGCTAAGGTGCCAGCCACGTACACCTGAGCTGGCGGGTTCAAATCCAGCCAGGGCCCATCAAACAACAATGATGGCTGTGTTGTGGCGGGCACCTGTAATCCCAGCTACTTGGGAGGCGGAGGCAGGAGAATTGCTTGAGCCCAGGAGTTGGAGGTTGCTGTGAGCTGTGATGCCACAGCACAGGGTGACAGCTTGAGACTCTGTCTCAAAAAAAAAAAAAGTACAATAAACCTATGAACTACCTTACAAAAAAAAGTCGTCTGTAGGGCCTCTGCCTTTCATACTAATTCTCTAGTGACTCTTCCTCGTAGAAACCTAATCCTAGATCCATAATAGCAATCTATTCACC
>CAUYRH010054484.1:0-41087 GCA_963574655.1 Perodicticus potto
CAACCAAAAAATGGCCGGGTGTTGTGGCGGGCACCTGTAGTCCCAGCTACTTGGGAGGCGGAGGCAGGAGACTTGCTTGAGCCCAGGAATTGGAGGTTGCTGTGAGCTGTGATGCCACAGCACTCTATCCAGGGTGACAGCTTGAGGCTCTGTCTCAGAAAAAAAAAAAAAGAAAAAGAAAAAGAAAAAATAAAAAAATAAAATTAGCAGTGAATTAAGTAGAATAGATATCTCTTATTTTATTTAACGTCTCCAGGTGTTGTGTGATATAAATTGTGGCTGAGCCTGTTTCTCTGTTCATAGCGACAGCTGTCTCCAGTGAGCAGAATCCAGTGATCATCATTGCCGTGGTTGCTGTGGCAGGGACCATCATTTTGGTGTTCATGGTCTTTGGCTTCATCATTGGAAGAAGGTAGCATACAAATCATCTAACATAAAATATATCGATTTTTCAGAATTGTGGTGCCTATTATTGATTGATTCGGTATATCCGAATTTTACACAGTAAATGCAAACATTCTTTGATATTAAACTTTACAGAACAGTAAGTTGTCCTTCTCTCAAGATCAAAATACACTGTATCCCTTTAACGTGAATGAGCACTGTAATGTATAGTGGGTGAATTTCTTTGGTTCTTTTCAGAGTTAGGCTTCCATAATAAATGTCGAAGACAACTAGGGGAAGATTCATCCTTTTAGTTGTTGAAATGAAAATTTGCAGAAACCATTTAACATCTATTTTTGTTTTCAGAAAGAAATGTAAGTAAATATTCACTCATTGATAAATCTAAATCCACTAAAAAATGTTTTGTTTGCTTTGTTTCACACAGAACATTTGTTTCATGTGCCCATTTTAAATCATGCAAATTGCTATATTACTAAATGTGCTTATAAGTATGGACAGGAAGTTTTTATATTTGGTTTATAGCTCCAACAAGTATGTTGTTAAATAACTCAGATACTTTGTACTGAATTTTAAATATATAAAGCAAAATCTATTGAGGTTGTACACATTTCCTTTTTTCCAGGCACTGTGGTTATAGCAAAGCTGACCAAGAAGGAGATGAAGAACTTTACTTTCATTGTAAGTGTTTGGCTTTTCTTTATTATTATGTACCCCTGTTAATACAGAAATCTGGGTGTTAGTATTGGCATTAACAAACTTCTCATGCATCATGCTTGAAATTATGTAATGAGCTCAAAATGTTGCTTGAAAGCACTCAAACAAGATACTTATAATGAACATTACGTGACATGAATTTGAAAAAATAAAACATATTCAGAAATGTTATAAAACTGTAGGATATTCAGCTTCTTTTACATCACAATTTTTCCTTTTGTAAAACTTTACCCAAATGTTTCCTACCATTCCAATAACAATCCATTAAACATCACATGTGCCCATGATGTAGCTAAGAAATGCCATTTCAGCTTGTAAGGATAGGTCCGTTTTCCATCCAATGAGTGTTGATTCATGAAAGGCAATGTTAAGGGCACTCTTTCTCTATAGCTGCTATAAATTGTCTATCACTGATAGATATCTTATAGAACATAAAAAGTATAATAATGGGAAACAATCTTCTGATGTTTTCCTGTGGTTTTGAGTAAGCTGATTCTTAAAAGTTCAGTTTAGAATTTGTATTTAGAAGAGCGCTTAGGAACCCAAAGGAAAAAAATGCCCATCTGCATTAATCTTATTCTTATTACAATGTAGACAGCAAGTGAAAATGAGCTATATGAATAAATGTTATTACTTTATGCAGGTAAAATAAAAACCTAACAATAATAGTGATTTTATTTTGGATAATTAATAATGTTCTTACCAAAACCCTATTATTCCTATTTTTTGCCCTTGAAAATATTAAAAACCCAATTTTATTATTTTGTCATAGTAGTTATAATCTTAACTAAATTTTCTCATGCCTAATTAAATTTCTTAGGAGAGAACTGTATTTTTATTGTGTTATTTAATAGATTCTTACATCATTATCTAAAAAGATATTGTCATGTCCCTAAAAGCTAAGCATCACTCAAGAAATTCTTTTTTAAAAAACACAAAAAGCTTAAGTGAAAATGTGTGGTTTAAATACACAACTATATATGCTGTCATCCTAAATTTTTTCAGTGTGTCTACATTTTCGAACCAACAGTTACTTTGACTTTAGTTTTCAAAAAAGAAGTGGTTTTTATGTGGCAAAGATCCAAACTGAATATGGAATTCTGTGGAGTAAAAAGCTCTGAAGGCAGGAAGGGAGGTGGAATATTATCAATTATTTCAAATTGAAGTTAAAGGTATGACCAGGGTGGCTTTATCAAGTTTAATCTTTAGAGCCCTTTTGCTTTCATGCACCATCTCAAAGCCCTGGGAGGGCCCTGCCAATTTTGAGTATATAATCAGGTGTCCTTTCTGTTAAAGAAAATATCCCCAACTGAATCAGGTTCAAGCCTCACAAAACTTGACTCTGCCCCTGTGTGTGACTGACAGTGTGAGATGCTCCCAATGTCAGAGCTTGTTCTTGCTGATCTGGCCTTGGTTTTCTGAGACAAGCCTCAGTGAAGTGAGAACTGAGTATTGTACTGCTACGGGACATACTGAAAAAGTGAAATTGGATTTTTTTTTTCCCCTTTGATGACATGAGAGAATATTTTTAACACTTTCCCACACGGCAAAGAGATCAAAATTGAAATGCCTAAATTTTTATTTCTCATGTAAAATGTACATAAGACTACAGTTCATAGAATTCCTGATCCCTCCCACATGTGAATAATTTTAAAGGCACAGTTATTTAATATTGCTATACTGAATGTGGTAATATGTGGGTCATTTATTGAATATATCTGAGATATCCCCAAATTATCATGCACAGTAGTATACTTGCTTTTAAACACAGGAGGCAAATTGAAACATGGCTTTTCTAAGACACAAGGTATGGCCTGTGCTTTTCACCACACAGTTATAATATTTTAGTGTCGTGCACTTTTTTCACATTTCACATCCAGTTGCTAATCAGAAAAAAATAGAACTCATGTCTTACTTACTGATGCAGACAAGATGGGTTTGCTGTATATAAGCAGTTTTTGTTTCGGGAGCAAAACATCAACAGTGGGTTTGAGGTGTTTGACTTTCGTAAGAAATGTGAATAAGAAATTTAAACAGAGAAAACTTCACACACTTCACCTGGAATAAACAACACACCAGAATACTCAGAAATTGTGTCAATATTTTCCTATTTGAAAGATTCATTTTTAAATGAATAATGAAAAAATAAAGTACACTTAACGTAGACTATCCTGGTAAATGCTTTCTGTTTTCAGATCGCTCTTTTTCCAAGGGTATCTTTTCTTGTCATTTGATGGGAACTAGGTGTTTTATTTGATTTTATGACTACCTAAAATACATAAAGTACAATGCTGTGGTCACCAGCTATTTACAAGTTGGTGTTCTTTTATTCCTTTAGTACAGGGAGAATTTTCCTAGATGCTAAGACACCAGATTGGATTTTTACAGAAACTTGAAAGCAACCATTTAACTAGCTTTCAGAGCATTGAATTTAATAGAATGTCTCGTCATTTGTATCAGGTGCCCTCAACTCTCCGAGGCCTCAAGTGCTACGTTTAAAGATATAAACACAATGGGGGAGTTTACAGAAGCAGTTCCAATTTACATTTTGTTTCCTCCTACCCTTTCTTCTAACAATATCTTCCAATACAAGCTGGGCACTATTTCATGTTTGTATGCCAAAATAGCTCGGGCCTGTCAAAATGTTTTATGACAGCTTGAATAAAGAACCATCAGAGACTGTTTGAGATACAGAAAGTTACCTCCAATCTAGCTCCCTTATCAAAACAAAGAAAACAAAAAAAAGGAAAAAAAAAGATCAAGTAAAACAAAGAGAGAGAGAATTAAAGGACAGAAGACGGCTCATTCTCCATCTGCCTGCCAATCTAGGAGGTTAACCTATTGTTTTCTTCCCTTCTCTCTTTTTCTCTTCCCCCTTCCCTGTACTGCGCCTTCTCTCTTTTCTCCTTCTGTCCCCTCTCTTTTCTTCTTGTGTTGTTTTTTTTTTTTTTTCCATGTTCAGCTTTAGTAACAAATGAGCACCTGTCAGTTTTATAAACTGCAACAATAATTGTTTAAGACAATCAATTTTGGATAAACAATCAACTTCAGCAGAATAAATCAAGATTTTTAAATCCCATTTTCCTTTATACATTCTACTTCTTTTGTTATGTGTTTATTTTTAAAATATACTTTTAATGTGATGACATAAGCACAGTTAGGCTGCAGTGTAATATATAAAGACATATATTGTTCTGCAAATAGTAAGATTTGATGAAAAGATTGTTCAGTGGCTTTGTTAAAACAATAAAGATTTTTTTTTGAGGATCTAGTGTAATTTTTTTCGTTGCATTCATATAACCAAATATATGCCTATATATCTCCTCTTTGTCTTAACCAAATGATTAGATTTGGAATACCTTATTGTAATTGAACTTGATTTAAAGTCGACATAGCATTACCTGTTACCTGCATGCTTCTGGTGCATTTTGAGATTTTTAACTTTTAAGATGATTCTATGTTGTTTGCATTTTACTACCTTTTGTGAGGCATTTTGGCTACCTCTTTATACCAGTTAAGATCTTCCAGAGCCTTATAATTGAAAGTTCATATCAATTATTCATCTTTCAAATCGCTGTCATACTTGGTGAATGAATCCCAGGAATATTGTAAATTTTCTAACTTTTCTCTGCACTTTGTACATCTGGCCTCTATTGCCCTTCAGGGTGAAGATGAAACTATGTCTTTAGAAGATTTCTCTTTGATTCTGTGATAGCACTCCTCACATCTTGTATTAATTTTATGTATATGTCAACGGTGGTTGGTCTTTAAAAAAATAAATCAAAAAAATAAGTAAGGTGTCTAAATGTTTTTAATATTGCTGTCAGTCTAGTAGGCTACCTGTAAATGGAATGTCTTCTTTTCCCAGTGTGTTAATTTGATTGATTGACTGACTGATAGATTTAAAAATGTGTTTCCAAGTCCATTACAAACCTCAATATGGCTTGAACTATGCCACGATAGCAGTGAATTTAATTAAACCTGCAGCCTGATAGGCTTGTCAGAAATTTTGGTGGATGTCTTTTGTTGATTTACTGGAAAAGCAATTCAGTTAGTAACTTATGTTATGGATCCTGTGTTGCCTATAGAAGCTTGCAGATAGTCCCTATATGCCAGCAGACTGAAGTAGTCTGTTAAAACTGCTGCGAATCAGGTGATGTGGAAGCAAGTTCACTGTTCCAAGGAGCACTCTGCATAATGAAATTCCTGGGCTGACTGCACAATAAGGGCTTTGCTTCATCACAGTCATGCTTTCTTACATCATTACAGTTAAATTTCCAGGCACCAAAACCTACATTGACCCTGAAACCTATGAGGACCCAAATAGAGCTGTCCATCAATTCGCCAAGGAGCTAGATGCCTCCTGTATTAAAATTGAGCGTGTGATTGGTGCAGGTAAGGCTATTGTAGCTTCCTTGTTCAGCTGTTCCATTAGCCAAGATCGAAAGTCATACATCATAATGACAGGCAAATAATTATCCCTCAAGTATAGAACTTTCACATTTACCTGAACTGTTGGAAGCAGTGAAGCTGTACTTGTTTATGAAATCTGAAGGAAAAAAACAGAAAAAGGAGCATGTGACGCAGCAAATCTGTATATATTTTATTTTCTGTTGGATTTTTAAGATACCGTTTTATTATAAGCTATTTCAAAATGGCTCTGGCCCGTTCCAGAAACGATTGACTATTTTTTAAAAACCTGAATTTTCCTAATTTATGCTACACCATACATTTCCTTTTACATGATTTAGTATCTTCTTGCAAAGCTTTCATCTTTGTTTTTTTCTGTTCATAGATGTTAGCCAAGATACTATTTAAATCTATATGGAAAACTAACATGTGTGCCTTATTTAAAAGGAATATTATTTTCTTTGTATGATTTTCATAATAATTGTATATTTCTGAATCTAATTATCTCTAATCTAGCAGACTTATTGCATATACAGTTCAGAATTTTATATCTTTAGTAAATATTTGCTTCTCAAACTTTAAAAGCAGTAGCAATGGTTAGAATTTGCTAATGTGCCATTATGCTTGGGTAGAAAGCATGGGTTATACAATATAATTTGAATCTAAATGTTGACTCTGAAACAGTGTCTGTTAATCCAGTTGAAAAACCGTAGCCTTTTTAACAGATAGTTTAGGAAAGCTTAACTTCTATGAATGAGCTAGACTGTATGTTCAGCTTTTAATTTCATTTATGCCATTATTTTCATAAGCCACTTTTGCATCTAGGAAATAGAATCACCCATCTATGTTGTGTGTTCAGTGTGACTTAGAGAGCTGAGCCAAGTGGTTTTCAAAATACTTTCAAAAAATGCTTTTAAAGAATTCAATGTGTTTACTCTGAGAAAGCGAATATTTCAGACATTAAAATACACATACTTGTTCTGTTTCTTTAGGAGAATTTGGAGAAGTCTGCAGTGGTCGTTTGAAACTTCCAGGAAAACGAGATGTTGCGGTGGCCATAAAAACCCTGAAAGTTGGTTACACAGAAAAGCAAAGGAGAGACTTTCTGTGCGAAGCGAGCATCATGGGGCAGTTTGACCACCCGAATGTTGTCCACTTGGAAGGGGTCGTTACCAGAGGTAGATACTGATTATATCTTTCATCTATCAAATGGGTTAAGTGACAGAATTAGTACTATTGTACCTATAATAGAACAACAAAATTGTGACCATACTATGCAGTCTAAATGAATGCTTTTCTCCCTTGGTATGTAACTAATTAAATCAATTATCCTTTTATGCTATCTTCTCAAGAAAAAAATAGAAGCAAACGAATGCAGGATTAGGGTTGAAGAATAAATCTGATTGGTGGATAGATGGAATGAGTGTCACATGTTTTTATTTAGCTTCAAAAGCCATAATGGTGATGCAGTTTTGTACTTACATTTTATGGACAGTGTTGTTTTCTCCGTGGGTCCCTCACGGAGAGTCACAACACACGGACTCTTATTTGTAGGGGTTAATTGTCTGAACCATGGTCACGGTCCAAGCCGGCATTTAAACTTTTTGAGCTCAGCAGCGCTGGAAACAATAGAAACACTCGTATTTTGCCCATTCTCTCTTTCAAAGGAGCACTGTGTATTATCAGGGGTGAAAGAGGAAATTGCACCGAAGTTTAGGTGGTAGCTTCTGAAATAACATTTCCTTTTTAATTTCAGGGAAACCAGTCATGATTGTAATAGAATTCATGGAAAATGGAGCCCTAGATGCATTTCTTAGGGTAAGTACTAGAATTATCAGAATTAGTTTCTCATTCTAAGTGTGCTGTGCATGTCACCGATACAATTTTAAGAACTGTTTTGGTAATGTAAAACGTACATTGTACACTGTAAGAAGTGAGAAAATTCTCTTTGAAAATAAGATCAATGGCTCGGCGTCTGTGGCTCAACGGGCTAAGGCGCCAGCCACGTACACATGAACTGGCGGGTTCAAGTCCAGCCTGGCCCGCCAAACAACAATGACAGCTGCAACCAGAAAATGGCCGGGCGTTGTGGCGGGCGCCTGTAGTCCCAGCCACTTGGGAGGCAGAGGCAGGAGACTCGCTTGAGTCCAGAAATTGGAGGTTGCTGTGAGCTGTGATGCCACGGCGCTGTCTCCATGGTGACAGCTTGAGGCTCTGTCTCAAAAAAAAAAAAAAGAAAATAAGATCAATAATCAGACTTCTAGACTGAACTAAACTAGAATCATTTGAGTATTTACATGATCCAGTATGAAAAAAATGACTCCCCTTAATATTATCACGTGAAGTATAGAGGGCACTCAAAGCCCTTCCATTTGAATACATGTTGTAAAACCTCACGTACAACCCTAATGAAATATAGAAGTCACATGGGGAGGACTGTGAAGTGAGACAGCCGTTCAGGGTGACTGTTGCCAGTTGTGCTGTGTAAAACCATTTCTGTGATATTGTTATATGAACAGCAAGACTAAAAGGTATGGCTATTATGATTTTAAAATTATTAGTATATGATTTTTTTTGTAAATGATGAATCCGAAATGTATAAACACAAATAGTAATACTCCGAAGCATTTTACCTAAGATTATGAACACATGTTAACAGTTTCCAAAGGGCAAAGAGAAATAATCTAAAGAATCAGAGAACATGAAAGATTATTTTACATAATGTAGAATGAGAAATTCAACCCTGATCTATAAGTAATCAGAGGATATGGAGAAACTTTATTCCTGCATCAGCCTGGTTGGTATAAGCACTGCCTAGGACGGCCTTCAGCTCAACCAGCATCCTCTGTGCAGGGGGTTAGCATTCAACTGGAGAAATTCGTGGCTTAAAAATGTGCTAGAGAATCTCTGTTACAAGTAACATTCCTACCAGTAGGAAAAAAAAATGAAGTGGAAACAAAGTCAGCCACTGTAATTGTTTCTGCTTCTTAGTTTCTTCGTGGTTTTTTTGTTTGTTTGCTTTTGAAACTGAGTCTCACCTTCACTCTGGGGAGAGTGATGGCATCATAGCTCACAGCAACCTCAATCTCTTCGGTTCATGTGACCCTCTTACCCAGGTATTTTTAGAGACCAGATCTGGCTCTGGTTCAGGCTGGTCTTAAACTCCTGAGCTCAGGAGATCGCACGCGTTGGCCTCCCAGAATGCTAAGATTATAGGGACGAGCCACCAAGCCCGGCCAGTTTTACTTCATTTTTGACTCACATATTTCCCCTTTTTCTTTCTTTAGCATTTAGAGGGGAAAATAATCTTACTATATGTATATTAATTCCTTTGTATATTTTTTATATTACTTATATAAACTTTTGGCATG
Source organism: Perodicticus potto (assembly GCA_963574655.1). Classification (NCBI taxonomy): domain Eukaryota; kingdom Metazoa; phylum Chordata; class Mammalia; order Primates; family Lorisidae; genus Perodicticus; species Perodicticus potto. The sequence goes on from CAUYRH010054484.1 coordinate 8,901, forward strand.
TGAAAAAACACTTAGCTGGGCAGGTATAATATATTCAGATATTCCATTCCCAAACTTTGACTTAAAAATTAGCCTATACTTTTGAACTTGAAAAAATCTCAAAAATTCTTAGTTAATATCAAAATAAAAAATAATATAAATTACTAGGTGATTATCAAAATTCCATCTTATTTCGTTTGGTTACTAATTCAGCATGTTATGTTTTTCTTCCACAAGTGTCTATATTATGTAAAAAATGAACAATTTTTATTATACCATAGTCAATGACTAGTAAGCTGAGATTTTGCATAGTGATTTGTGTCCTTTTAAAGGACAGTTAACTGGAACTTTATTTTGTCTTCCTACAGAAACATGACGGGCAATTCACAGTCATTCAGTTAGTGGGAATGCTGAGAGGGATTGCTGCGGGGATGAGATATTTGGCCGACATGGGATATGTTCACAGGGACCTTGCTGCCCGCAATATTCTTGTCAACAGCAATCTTGTTTGTAAAGTGTCAGATTTCGGCCTGTCCCGGGTTATTGAGGATGACCCTGAAGCTGTCTACACAACCACTGTAAGAGAACATCTTCCACTGCCCATCTTCTTATTCCTAAGGTTTTCTAAAGCAGAGCTGACGGGTGGGGAACCTGCAGCCTTCTGATTTCAAGATTGTGCTTTTAAAACTCCATCTTTCTCTGTTGCACCCTTTCTAATAATAGGATTAATTCTGTAAAATTTGGATGCAGTCAATAAAAGCCGTACATAAGGACCTAGAAAGTCAGACATGTGTGGCCTGAAGGCCTGAGGTTCCCCACCCCTCACTGGCTCTTCTTTGATTTTGTTTTCATACTTTTTTCTAGAAGGACATTGTTGTTTGTGTAATCTACACATAGCTAAGAAGGATAGTAATGCTAAGAATGCTAGTGGGCTTTCCTTAGGTTGGGGTGTTCATATAAACAGTGTAGGGTGACACGCGATGTCTAGTTACCAGTACTCCTGTTTGTAGCAGAAAACTATAACCACACTTTGAATAAAGATTTTAAAGAATATTAACTATGCTACTTCTTATAACGTTTTTGAGATCAGAATAAAGGAAACTATTAGAAGATTTATATAAATACCCCATATTTCATTCCACTTTACTAGTAATTCAGCCTAATTTGTCATTGTCTTTTCAGTAGACTTTTGCCCGAAGACCACACAAGGCCCATTAAATCGAGTTGCCTTATAAATTAGAAGTGAGAAAACTTGTAATGGGAGTCTAAAAAACCAATGAGTAACTTTAAATACATTTAGAGCACAAGATGGATAGGCCTACTACAAATACTTAACTGTTGCTTTATGGTAGTGCCATAAAAGATTTAGAAGTTATTACACATATTTAAAACGTGACTCTCTTCATACAACAGGGTGGAAAAATCCCAGTAAGATGGACAGCACCGGAAGCCATCCAGTACCGGAAATTCACCTCAGCCAGTGACGTGTGGAGCTATGGGATAGTCATGTGGGAAGTTATGTCTTACGGAGAAAGACCTTACTGGGACATGTCAAACCAAGATGTAGGTGTTACATTATTTAAACAACAAGGATTTAATAGATTAGTGTCTGTTATTATTGGAACACGTAATGGCTCCTTAAGAACAAATTTTTATACAACTATGAAAACACGGTTTTCCATAATTATTGCCACAAATTACCACAATCATCACCATAAATTAGTGTTTCCATTAATTTTAATATTTGGCTTCTTTCAGAAGAATGTGTCCTTTTTTATTTAAAATCCGTGCACATGATAGAAGCCTGTACAGAATAACTCCCCTTTAATAAAGGGGAGGATGCTCTTCTTGTACCTGGACAGAGTGGCAGAATCTCAGGGTACAGAGTCACCTGTGGAGAGGAGGCAGAATGCCTGTGTTTTGTCTTGGAAGCTTATCTTTTTTTTTTTTTTTCTTTTTAGGTTTCTGACAAAACCTGCTTTAATTATCTATTATTGATTGGTTTAATTAAATTTTAATTTCATGGGATGATCCAGATTTTATGATCAATATTTGCAAATGTTTCATAGTGATATTTTAGAATGTAGTCTCAATGGGCATATCTCAGGAAAGGAATTTTTAACTTAGTAATAACTTGAGTGATGGCCTACTAAACGAATAAATGTATATACCCTGCAGCCATGGCGTGAAGGCATACTGAAACATAAGACGCACTATTATCCTTTGAGAGAAGCAGATGGTGGCTTATGTTGGGGCCATCTCACACCAAGAGACAATTTATAAAATCATGTAGCATAAATACAAGTGGATATTTGTTTTATTAGGTTGAATTTTATAACATTATCCTTTTTTTAAGTCAAGAGCTTTTAAATATTGACAGATTTATATAGTTCAACCTTTTGAAAACATGAGTGAGTTTAGACAAATGTAGAGCAAATGTGAAATCTAGGAAGGTACCTTGGATTATGCTAGAATTTTGGAAGATACCTTGGTTCATAGCTGATGAAAAAGTTTTCCAAGGGCTTGTACTGGGAAATCCAACAGCAAAGGTTTAGCCCACCTTACGGAAACCAAGCAAAGGGACTCAAGCTACTGTACCAGAAAGGCAGCACACGGTGGTAATTAGAAATGAGGATTAGGTCAGCCTAAAGTGATGAAAGGCTTTTTTGAAGGAGTTTGTAAATGATACTAATGCAAGTTCTGGCAGAGTAGAGTAAAAGAATATGGAGGGCTTAAGGAAAGCTACATTGTCATTTAGAAAAAGGATGTGCCCAAGAAACTTGGAGCAGTTAACTCTTGAGGAACTATTACATGGACAGAAAGAGAAGCTGACTGCAGTTACACTGAGTTACTTTTCCACAAGCGACCATACAGATTTCTATCTTAAATCAATATCTTTGTTATTAACTTTACCTTTGCATACATGAAGTTCCTATGGGTCTCACAACTTGTAAATAGTTATTTTTAGATAACTAAAATAAGATTTCACATGTGGTTGGTAAGGTTACTCTCTGTACACTTACCTACAAAGTTTTACATTAATTGAACAGTTCACATCGTGAACGGAGATAAATTTTAAATCAGTTACATCTTTTGATGTTTGAACTGTATAAGGACATGAAACTTTTTCATTTGCTTTTTTGTTTTTCAAAGACAGAAGTCTAAATGATGAATCCGTTTGGCAGAGGCAAAGATGTTAATATTTGACAGAGCTCAGTGTCAGAGATTTCATATTCTGTCAAAATGTGGGCAGACAAATCCTTGGGGCAGAGAAAGAGAAATATTTACATTCCCCAGACACTCCATAGAGTTTCATGTCTTCTGACACCTTCCTTCTGTACTAGATTCAAACGTAAAGGGACTGACAGGAGGACATAAATTCAAAGTTCACTTCACTGGCCAAAACAAATAGTGGAAGTGGTTAAGAAGGAAAAACATACATAGCTCCAGTGTTAATTTCTCAAATTTCCTAATTGTTTCTTTGTTTTCTTAAAAATGGCAATCATAAATATTGAACTACTAGACCAAGGCTTAATACATGTTTCAATGGATCAAATGAAATTACTATATTTTTACAGTGAAGTTTAGCTCTGAGCTAAAATATTGAGTGCTGTTTTTTTTTTTTTTTTTAATTTGAAGGTCCGAATTAATTAATGAATTTGGACACAGATACATAATAGTAAGAGATTACTTATAAAGCTTGGTTTGTGTAGTGAAATTGATACTAATATTCTTTGTATTGGGTCATATTCGTTGTTTTATAATTATATGGTGAAAGTGCTATTTGAGAAATTAAGTTTTAATTTTGAATTGCAAATGGAGAAAAATTGGATAATTGAAGATAATGAATTCCGTTCTGGGGTAAATTTTCTATGTAAAAGCTTGTTTACCTGAATTCTGATGTAGGGGTTCATGGACAGACTCAACGAGATCTGTGAGCTCCCTGATACCTGGAGGAACTGCTTTGCATTTGAGAATATATTCTGTTTTTCTGGGATAGTTGCCTTGATTAGATTTTCACTTGTTTCCATTTTTTAAAAATTAACCTAGATTTACTGAATGAACCAATTCACTTTGCATCATTGAAATTTAATCATGAGGAGTTTGTCCAGGATATTAGAAAGCCTTGAAATTTCAAATGCATCAGATTTTTAAGCCTTTTCAGAATTCACTGTGAAAAAAAACAAGGTATAAATTGGTGATTACATCTCTAAGCAAGTCCACAAAATCCCAGGCTGAATAATGAATAAAGTGAGGTTTTCATAATCAGAAGAAATAGAAAAGGGATAGCATAGACGTCAATGAATTACACGGTTGTCAGGAGGCTTTAGTTTTGTCCCTGGACAAACCAGTGAACGAGAAAACTTTGGGAAAAGAACTGCATGCTCCCCACCAGACCCACACCCAAAGTAGTCATCTCTTGATTACCACTTACAAGAGCACACACGTATTTTCAGCTGCCAGTGACTTTCTTGACTTTTACCTATGAAGGAAGCAACTGGATAATGTTATTTGCTATTAAAATCAAGAGGTTAAGCTTTCCAAATATCTTTCCAACTTTCATTCTTCTGAAAAATCTGCAGTTTTTTAGCTCTTCCAATAATGCCTTTCATAGTCAAACATAGTAAATATTATAGAAATTTAAAATACTCCTTTAGCTTTTACAGTACCTATCTTTTAATTGAATCTACATCTTGACTAGTCCAAATAAAATTTTCACTTTGAAGTTAAGAAATTTTTAAATTCTTTACTACATAGATTTTAGTTTTCTGTTAATAGTACTCAACAAAGTCTTTTTCTTTTCTTACTTTAAGGTAGGCCAATAAATTGCTAATTTTACTAGTAGGTGGTCATAAAGATGATAAAATATTTAAGGTTCCATAAAGGTATGGTGAATAAAGATAATTTCTTTAAGTCTTCTATTCAAAGTAATTTAAGAGCTCTGAAAATGTAATACACTTGTAATTAGATTTATTCTCAGCTAAATTGTGAGCCCTCAGTTTTTCCTTTTAAGAGTCAGCACTGATTTATAGCTTTGTATTTTTTCATTGTGATTTTTTTTTTGTAAAACTTTATCATAATCCTGTAATTGGAGTCCAACACATTTGATTGCATAAAATGTGGGTCATACTATTATGAGGTTAATGCAATGAAAATGCACATTGAGCAGAGGGCAGAAGCTGATTGTGTGATGTCCCATTTTGAGTTATTACAGCCACATTATAATGGGGACTTTGCACACTCTTTTCTCTCTTAACTACAATGGTTATCCTCTAATAATATGGAACTACTTTTTATCAAGCAACTTGTTTTTATTGCTGAGTATTATTTGACAGCATATGTTGTGTTCCATCAAGATCTTTCAAAAAATGTCATTCACTCTAATCACATCCTATTGCTGTGGGAACTAGTGAGATGTAGAATTACTTATGAATTTTTTTTATTTTTATTAGAATATTAAAGTTCAATCTGGGCAGGCAAATCAAAGTCATCATTACAGAATGCTCTAAGAAGTGGAGGAGGTACAGCATCTGATATCTGTGCATTATTATTTCCAAGAATATAGAATTGTTGGCAGAAAATATATTTTCCTAATTGGAAATATAATGCCGTTCTTAGCAGCGTGGCTCTGTCAGATAGCCTAAGTCAAATTGTGTTTCTCCACCAACAGGTACGTGGTATTGATGGGCCCTTTCATTTATTATCTGTGAACTCAGATTCTTTAGTTCTAGAATCAATGTAATAACAATACTCGCCAAATCGTGTTTTATGAAGATCAAATGAGATAATTCAAGTTTAAAACCATATTAATTGTGTCTTTAACAGATAAGTTACTTTTCTCCCAGGCTAATGGAATAAACTGCAGACCCTTAAGGTTCCATTTATGCCCAAATCCTCTCCCCTTGGCTGGTTTATGCTCAAAAGGCACCCCTTGGATTATGCCAAACTGCTCTATAAAGGTTGAAGAGTTCCCAGCCAGTATTCGTAATGTCCCTGTCCTAGCAGTGTGATTGCTAATGGCAGTATTAGGGTTGCAAATTCCATTCTCATGGAATATATTATTTTAAATGTTATACTTTGTTGCTATTCCTTTAAAAATTTGCAAACCACTGTATCTTTGAAGATAGCATGAAATTTTATTTTGTACTGAGATCAATGTTGTTTCTCTGCTGTAAACATAGGAATCATCAAATTTCTGTAATGTAAAAGGACAACTCGAGAGGCTCATTAACTTTCAATCCTGTAGGAATCATTAACGGGACTGTGTGTTGTTCATTGTCACAAAGACTTAAGAATATATCATATTCAAAGCTAAAGAATCAATTGTAAATGTTACTGTGAAAGCTGGGAGTGCCATTGAAGAATGTTGTGTCAAGAAGCCATGATAAGATTTAGATTTACATTTTAAAAGGCTATTTGGAGGGAAAGGGAAAACTAAAGATCACCCTATCTTTCCGGACACCTGAAGATAAGCTATGAGCAGGGAAATGGGTTAGGAAGTGATGGAAATAGTGAGGACTGGGTCAGTGTTGTGAATATTAGAACAGAGTCCTGTGAGATCACAAAGAACCGTGTACGTTTCAAAGACAAGGAAAACTACTCATTTTCTAATGAAAAAATACCTTATTGTTTATTATGTGGTAATTTTGAATATATAAAGTTTTGGAAGTTTTTAGTGTATGTATTCACAACTTGAACCACTGATTTAAATTATTACCAAGCTTTCCAGGATTAAATTATTTTGACTTTTATCTAAATTATTTAAAATAACCCTTTTGAATTCAAATACAGTGCTGTGGCTGGAAGGTTGTACCTACCACAATAAATTCTTTGTATCTGCAGTAGTGTTTTATAAAAGAAATACAGCCATATATCTGAGATAGTTGCAACGTTACCATATATGCCTCTTTGCTATACGATGTATGGCTTTCAAAGGTATATTATGGAGAAAAGGGTACAGTGACATCCAGCATTTGTAATCAGGGGGTCCTGAACAGGGAAACGCTTGAAATTTTGTCATATAACCTGTATTGCGTTCAGTACCAAAACGGATTCTAGTATTTAAGGCAAAGGCATTTTTTCCAGAATTGTCGTTCAAAATAAACCACTTAAGGAAACACCCTGTAGTCTGATAAATTATAAAGACTGAATTTTGTGACAGTGACTCCATCACATCAGGGAGACATACAGACAGATAGATGGGGACATGGAAAAATAATTTTTCCAGGGTTTGAACATATGCTGTATCTAAGAAGTAGTAGAGTCCTGGGACAGTGAGACTAATTTTATATACGAGAGAAAGGAGGCATCTAGGGCTGCTCTCAGCGTCCTGACTGGGACGGGACTGCCACTCATTGGAATACTGAAAGGTTGGAGGGGAGGGGGTCAATTCAGTCTTAACCATACTCAATGTGAGGGCCTATGGAAAGTTCGTGTGGAATGTTTAATAAACTGAAGGAAATATAACCTAGTGAACAGGAGAGAATTTGGGCTTTAGACTTACGTTGCTTTTCAAAAAAATGACTGTAATTAAGTTCATCTATTTACCTCTTTTTTTTTTTTCCAGTTTTTGGCCGGAGCTGGGTTTGAACCCAACACCTCTGGCATATGGGGCCAGGGCCCTACTCCTTTGAGCCACAGGCGCCGCCCCATCTATTTACCTCTTACACTTAATTTTCACATATAGATTTTTCTTAAAGAAAAAAAGTGGATTTTTACTTCTTTCTCTTAGACAAAAGATTTTTCCAAAAGTTCCTGATGCCAGATCCTTTATTCATTGTGTCATTAAATCCCATGACCTTCTACATTTTAGTGTGCTGTTTTTGAATGTCAACGCGCATCTTCAGAATATGTTTCCCTAAAAATATGAAGGTCATCAGCATTTTTTAAAGCTAGTATTTTGTCTGCCCACTTTTGGCCTTATTTTCTGTAAAAACTAAAAGGTACCTCATTTTTTTTTCCAGAGAAACACTTTATTTGATACATTTCTACTACTGTTATATCAGTGAGTGTCAAAGGATTTGTGACTCGCCCTTGAGTACTATTTTCATGTTCTCCAGTCTCTTCTTATTTGTGAGGTTTGCTTTCCTCTTATCTTCCGTGTCCTGCTCACATTTGCAACAATTTCTGATTTTTAAGGCATATTTTTGCTTTCCACATAGAAAAACCAAAGTTTGAATGATAAGTAACTTTTAGACTTTCTGATTTCCATGTACAGATATTTATGGAGGCCTATTTTTCATTTTTCATTAGTATTCAAGGCTTTATACGAACAGTATCTGAGGCTTTTATTAGATATAAATGGGCAGTGGTATGCTGATAGAAGTATAAAAACCAGTGCTCCGAGTGGGAAGCTGGGATTTGTGGAAGACCAGTGCTCTGAGTTGGAAGCTGGGATTTGTGGAAAGACCAGTGCTCCGAGTGGGAAGCTGGGATTTGTGGAAAGACCAGTGCTCCGAGTGGGAAGCTGGGATTTGTGGAAGACCAGTGCTCCGAGTGGGAAGCTGGGATTTGTGGAAAGACCAGTGCTCTGAGTTGGAAGCTGGGATTTGTGGAATTTTTGGTGTAACTCTTCTCACACCCGCTCCCCTGCCCAGGCCTACCAGGGCAGGGATGCAGTCACCTCCCTGGAACTGGTTCAAGCCGGCTCCAGCGTGCCAGTGTGTCTCACAGCACCTGACAGGCTTCAGATTACCAGGGATTTGAAGGAATAGTGTACCTGCTAACATTTTCCATCATAGCACATTCACATGTTTTAAATGTTTTAAAGTGCCCCCTGAACTCACCAAAGGGTGAATCGCTTTTTCCTTTTTCTGGACAACTCAGAATGTCCTCCTACAACTTGGAGAATCTGTAAATGATGGGCAGATATGTACACTCACAATTTTATACAAGTAAAGTAGTTCCATAACATGTTCCCTTTGGAAAACCTCTGGGACAATATTCAATCTTTTTCCATCTCTTACATCCTGGGTGAATGTAACTGCTGCTCTGCATCACGGAATTCACTAGGAAGTGTCATCATAGCACAGTGACACACTGACCACTGAGGGACACTGGGGAGAAGTCAGTCTTTCTCCAGGCTGTGTGCCTCACTCTTCCCTAAGAAATTGTTCTGCCTGCCAGGAAATTCACGTAATAACACCTGAAGCTCAGTCAGTAATCTCTGTTCCATCCTTTTGGCTATTAGGTTATAAAAGCGATAGAAGAAGGTTATCGCCTACCAGCACCCATGGACTGCCCGGCTGGTCTGCACCAGCTCATGCTGGATTGTTGGCAGAAGGAACGCGCTGAACGACCCAAGTTTGAACAGATAGTTGGAATTCTAGACAAAATGATTCGAAACCCAAATAGTCTGAAAACACCCCTGGGCACTTGTAGTAGGTAAGAAATACCTAAAAAAGAAAAATATGGAATGTGGAAGAAATTAAAATATTCATTAAACTATTTATCTCCTCAACTCCACCCCAATGGCAAATTGACTTCTGTGTTGAAATGTAAACTCATATTAAATATGTATATTAAAAAGTTTATTTTTTTCTTTCAGATGGCTAACCTGAAGTCATCTGTCTCATTTTGTTTAAAGAAAATCCATTAATTATTAATATTTTCCCAAAAGTTATAGCTATCGCTAGCTATCTTTAAAAAACTTTCTACACTGGATTTTTGTGGTGACATTCTACAAGTTCAGACTGATACTATAATTACATGGGATTTTATTACTATTTTCCTAGTTTTTTGTTACAAGCTTATTACCTATTTTATTGTTTTGCTTTGAGTTACTTAATAAAATTTTATGAAATTGAAGTTTACAAAAGAAATTCAATACATGGTTAAAGAGGTATACCCTTTGGAAGGAGTGCATTCCTTCTTTGCACTTGGCCTGCTCCCTTGTAATGTACCTTAGTAGTTATTCAGCCAGGAAACTCCATGCTCTGGTGTTGATATCAAATTGGGTGCTGATGTATACTTGCTAACTCCAGCCGTTCACAGGGTGCCATTAGCACAGCAGATATATAATCTCTCGATGGCACCCTCATGTCCAGAACAACAGAGAAGACAGGCAAAGGTGCTTTCTTTATTCCTTGTTACTTTTGGAAAAACAAATGAACAAATATTTACTAATTCTAATACTGGACTTAGTAAAGTTTGTTGGACTTTTAAAAACATATGAAAGATACAATTTAGTGGACTTCACATCTAAACAAACTGTAAAGTTGGGTTTTTGTAGTTACTGGCTTACACATCTGCTTTAGTTTTTTATTAGCGTATGTCTTTATTTTTTTGTATATATAAATTAATATTTCTAATCTTACTCTTCATGCCTTTATTTTTTATGGGCCAGGACATTTTTTCTTTGGTAGTTAATGAGAATATTTGCTTTCATGTTTCATGTTTACAAGGCCAATTAGCCCTCTTCTGGATCAGAACACTCCCGACTTCACTACCTTTTGTTCCGTTGGAGAATGGCTACAAGCTATTAAGATGGAGAGATATAAAGATAACTTCACAGCAGCTGGCTACAACTCCCTTGAATCAGTGGCCAGGATGACTATTGAGTAAGCTTAAACTTTTAAAATTGTATTTAAGAATTAATTGGATATAATCCATGCTTTACACATTAAGTTATCTGTTTTGGAATAAATGGATATGAACCACCAAGTCACAAAGAAAAGCATTTATTTAATAAGTGTTTACTATGCTTCTCACCTAATGTGCACAATGCAAGGGTGCATTTCAAAACAACTAAGAGTATGTTATAAATATCTTACCACAAAACATAAGGAACTGGGGTAATGGTTATGTTAATCATTTTCATTTACGTATTCCACATTGTACATCACGTAACCACATTGTACCCCATAAATGTATACAGTTACGATTTAATAAAAATTAAATTAAAAAAAATGAAAAAAAAAGTGCGAGACCTTTAAACACATTATATTTTTAATCTTCACAACAATAATTTTATTAAGTGAGTAGTTGTATACCTATTTTATAGATGGTGAGGCTAAAGCTCATTTAAATATTTAAATGGTTGGCCAGACAGGTGTGGTAGCTGGTGCCTATTACCCTAGCAGTCTGGGAGGCCAAGGCTGGTGGATTGCTTTGAGCTCATGAGTTCTAGACAAGCCTGAGCAAGACAAGACCCCATCTCTAAACAATAGGCGGGCATTGTGGTGGGCGCCTGTAGTCCCAGCTGCTTGGGAGGCTGAGGTAAAAGGATCACTTGAGCCCCAGAGTTTGAGGTTGTTGTAAACTATGATGCCATCACATGCTACCTAGGGTGACAAAGTGAGACTCTGCCTCTAAATACATAAATATTTAAATATTTAAACAGTTTAAATTAAATATTTTTCCTAAGCTAATGGAACTAGTAAGTGACAACTAAAGTGGCTCCATACCATTCTAAACACCACACAGTCAGGCGTCTTCTTTTTATTTACTCGGGAAACTATTTGCAAGAATGACTTGTTTCTATCATGGTTGTGTCAGACTTTAAAAATCTCAGAATTTTATTCTCAATACCAAAATGCATTAGGATATCCAATGTGATTGTTTTCTGAAGAGATCAAAAAATTTAGTAAACTATAGCTAAGAGTTTAACTTACTTTTTGGAAGATATATGATTGATTGAGTTCATTTTTTAACCTCCCAAATGACCTGGTAAAACAATATTTGAAATTGCTATGAACTTAAAGTAACAAGAATTAGATTTTCTTCTCTGGTTTCCTCACTGATTATGTGGGCTTGTGTAATATATTTAGTATCTGTGAAGCCTAGTTTCCTTGGCCATAGCATAACTTTTCCTGCGTGATGCAGTGCCTCTCTTTTATTTTATTTTATTTTACTTTAATTTTTTATTTATATTTGTTTATGTTTTTATTTTTTCGAGGCAAAGTCTCACTCTGTCACCCTGGGTGCAGTGCCGTGGTGTCATAGCTCAGAGCAACTTCAAACTCTTGGGCTTGAGCGATTCACTGCATTTACTCTCAGTCAGTCAATGTGTTTGAAATGAGAGGAAATAATCATGGTCCTACCTGTGGGACAGTGTTTATGTGACATCATGAGACATAGACCAGTGAACACATATTCTTCCCTGGTATACGCCAGCCCCTGACGTGTACGTGATTTTAAGCGTGTACATGCTCTTCTGTGCAGGGTGCCCCTAGTCACCACGTGGCTGAAATTGTCATTCCAGAACAGTCTGTAGTTCTGAAACCATGTTTCTCTAAGTCATCTCTATGAAATACTACAGTCCTGTGCTATTGCGATTATTTAGCTGCTTATAAATACATAAACTCAACCTTTCTACCTACTGGGACTGGCAAAGTTTATGAACAGATACAGCTGATTTATTTCAAATTTAAGTCATTAGACGTGGGTATTTTTTTCCTACATAAAGTCAAATGAGTGAACTAAACTGTAGTGAGTATATAACCAATAACATGCTCAGAATTACCACATGATAAACTCAGAATAAAATTTTGTGTGGTCACTGATGATTTCCAATCTTTCCACTAAAGATCCCAATAAATGTTTTCATTTATACTATATCCTATGTTTCCAGTTCAAAACTTTTAAGCCCCAAGTAGTTTTTTGTACATCTACCATTTGATCCACGAATCCCACTACTACTATTTACTCAAAGGAAGTAAAAAAAGGACATTTCACCAAAAGATACTTGCACTCAAATGTTTATAGCAGCTCAATTCACAATTGCAAATGTCTGGAAAAAATCTAAGTGCTCATCAATCCATGAAAGGAATAATCAAATGTGCTATATGTACACCACAGAATACTACTCACACATTAAAAAAATGGTGAACTGGTCTCTTTTGTAACAACGTGGACAGAATTAGAGACCATTCTCCTAAGTGAAAATCACAAGAATGGATGTACAAACACCACATATACTCAGCACTCAATCGGAAATTGAGTTGGTGAACACCTATGTACTCAAGGGAAGCAAAATTCAAGGAAATTCAAGTAGATGGGAGAGGGGAGAAAGGGCTGGCTAACACCTAACAGGTACAATGCACGCTGGGTGAAAGGCACAAAAGCAAACTGGGTAACCAAAACGTGTACCCATGTAATATTCTGAAATTTTAACAAAGAATTCAACATTTCAAATAACATTTCCTAACCTTTTGTTAAGTTAATAATATTTTAATATCTTTAATTTCTTATATGAAACTTCAAATCTCTTTAAAAATAACACCATGGGGGGGCAGCACCTGTGGCTCAAAGGAGTTAGGGTGCCGGCTCCATATGCTGGAGGTGGTGGGTTCAAACCCAGCCCTGGCCAAAAACTGCAAAAAAATAAATAAATAAATAACATCATGGCAAATAGACAGCCTGAGGAGTTGAGTTTTTACAAAGGATGACGTTGATGCAGGTTACCAGTCTACCCGCTGCAGAAATATGATCATGATTCCCCAGAACACTATGATAAGATCCATTGGCCTCCGATGAACAGATTGTTCAATTAAACAGCTGATGACAGTTTAGAACCATGTAATTCTTTGTAAGGTATTTAATAAAAAACGCATTTGTCTTTTTCAGGGATGTGATGAGTTTAGGGATCACGCTGGTTGGCCATCAAAAGAAAATCATGAGCAGCATTCAGACTATGAGAGCACAAATGCTGCATTTACATGGAACAGGCATTCAAGTGTGACGAGCCTGCCTCCCTTCCAAGGGGGATACGGGCTGCGCGAGAACAGCGTGGGCCTTCGGTATATGCACGGAATGCTGCTAGACGACGGTTATGTCCTGGGTCCTTCCTACAGAGAAGAGAAGATTTAAGAAGCACCTACAGACTTGAACTCCTAAGTGCCACCAGAATATATAAAAAGGGAATTTAGGATCCACCACTGGTGGCCAGGAAAACAGCAGTGACAATAAACAAAGTACTACCTGAAAAACATCCAAACACCTTGAGCTCTCTAACCTCCTTTTTATCTTACAGACTTTTTAAAGTGTACATAAAGAATTTAAGAAAGAATATATTTGTCAAATAAAATCACGATCTTATTGTTAAAATCAATGAAATATTTTCCTTAAATATGTGATTTCAGACTATTCCTTTTTAAAATCATTTGTGTTTATTCTTCATGAGGACTTTATTTTAGAAAATTGTTTATAGCTTTGAACCTTTTTAGTGTTAAATCTATAACACATTACTACACTGGGTACCTTTGAAAGAATCTCAGATTTAAAAAATAACATAGCTTGATTGAAGATCTATCTCTGTCAGAACATTGGTATCCTGTTTGTGCCATTTTATTCCGTTTTCTCAGTGCTGTTTTGATATCGTTTGCTAATTGGCAGGTAGTCAAGAAAATGCAAGTTGCCAAGAGCTCTGATATTTTTTAAAAAGAAATTTTTTTGTAAAGATCAGACAACACACTATCTTTTCAATGAAACAAGCAATAATGATCCATAAATACTATAAGGCACTTTTAACAGATTGTTTATAGAGTGATTTTACTAGATGGAATTGAAAAAACGCTCAAATTTTAGGTTTATGAGTATATGAAAAAATAGATGAGGCGCTTCATCTAAAGTAGGTTGGTGAAGACTAGTCTTTGAAAGCAAGAAATATCCAGTGTTATCTAAAATTTAATCTGAGCACATGGAGATTTTTTCAGTCTTGTGACATTAGGAAATTTAAGAGAAATCGTTGACATATATTTTATAACCTCTTATGTTGAATGCAGTCCAAACATGAAAGAATTAAGTTTTATATTAGAACTTTGAAGAATGATAAAGGGGGCAGTTCACAATTTTCACCATTTAAAAACCAATTTGCTGCACAGAATATCACCATTGCAGTTCAAATCAAAACAAAACCACAAGTCTTTTATTTGTGAGCACTAATGCTGCGAGACACTTCTAAATGAAAGCACTCTTTACCCTAGAAGGAAGCGGTGAAGGATCTGGCTTTTTTTTTTTTTTTAAGCTTTATTTATTAAACCATACTATTTGATTACTGTGTTAGAATTTCATAAGCAATAATTAAATGTGTCTTTATAGATATTGCAGGAATGTATACATATTGTGAGTAATGCTTTCAAAAGTTATGAAAATCATGAACTACCCCGGAATTGAACAGTTGTACTTCCAAAGAGAATTGGGCTGTTTATAATGATTTTAATAGAGAAAGATCCCAGGGATCGGTCATAATTGGTCTTGTTTGATAATGTGGGCATCCACAAACAAACAAACAAATAACAGAACAAAAATCTGTAAATGTTCCTTTGTAAAACTTGTAAATTTTATTTATACTGTCTTGTTTTGTATACATATCTCTCTGTCGTGGGCTCTGGATACATTGAAATGCACTATATTTTTCTATTTTACTGCAGAGCATCACAAAAGAACAGGTATTTTCAGTGCTACATAATGTGTTTTCCCACATTTAGGACCAAAGATGGCTATAGAAAAACTCAAACGGATTGCTTCCCAAACCCCTCCCCATCCTTTTTCTTCTTTTAAATCACTGTACAGTGTTATTTGATATTTTAATTTATTTTTCGATTAACTAGAAAAATCATTTTAATTTCACTAAACTGTTTTTTGTCCCTAAGGAAAAATAATCTGTAAAAATAATTTTAAGTAGCATAATGCAGTCACCTAGACACTTCCATTTGTAATCTTTGTAATAGACTGTAAATATATTTTTGGAACTATAACACAATGTGCTTGAGGGTTATTTTTCAGTGTCTGCAGTGTATACAAGTGTTTATACTAAGTACAGCACTTTACAATTCTAATCAGTAGTATTGGCCTTTGTGAGAATGAGTGAAAGAGTTTGAGTGAGTGTTCTTAATTCCGTTTGGATTCTAGACTCACTGATAATGGAATTCTTTTCCTGTTCATAGCTTAAGGTGCTTATTTTTTCTATTAAAATTAAATTAACAAAAAGCCATTCTAGAAATAGAAGACATAGTCTGGTACACGCAAATGGTGTCTTTCCTGCTTTTTTCTAGCACTAGATTTATAGTTGAGTAGTCTTTCTTGAGTAGAAGGGCAGAATAAAAGTTTTTTTGAGTTTTTTTCAAAAATAACTTTTTCCTTCAGCAATATACCTCATCTGCCTTAAATTTTTTACAGCTCTTTACAGGGAAAGGGGAGAAGGGATGGGAAAGACACACAGCACAATAGGAAGTGTATGATTACATCACTCTCGCGTTTGTAAGTTTCTTTTCACAATCAACATTATGATTTTGAAATACATGTATGTGAAACCAATATTAAGGAAATAAAGAATTAACATTGTAATGCTGATTGTAATGCTCTCTTCCAGAAAGAGATGAGATGGTATAATGATAAGAATGTACAACTTGCACCTTGAAGTCTTTTTTTGATAAATTAGTGCTCAGGGGAGGAAAAGTCGAGAAGGTGAATGGCAAACATAGAATTCCAAAATCACAAAAATGCAAAAGGAAATGGCCTCCTTGCTTTAACAGAGCCACCTTTTTTAGAACACTGTCTTCACACTTGACCTGTGTTTTGCATTCAGTACTGAAATAAAAGTAACTTATATTACATCTGAATCTACCATTTTCTCAGCAATTAATCTGGGCCTTGTTTACTAGAACTGGTGGTTTATGCTTGTCCGAGCACTATTAGTTGAACCATATTGTATACTTATGTAATCTACATTAGCTAGTACTGTTTAGGACTATTTTTTAATTGCTCTTCTTATCCGTGTTTTTGAGACAATTAAAATGGTGTACTTCACCTCTCTTTTTTATTTAGGTAATGCTGATCCTCTCCCTTTTGTTTCCTGGGTAGCCTAGAACTGTGCTGCTCAGCTAATGTGCATGTTCAAATAAATGACTGATGTGTATTTTTTTGCTATATGTGGAGAACTCATGGGGAACTCGGGGTGAGATGTGCTTTTTGTTGGTTGAATTTGTCCCTCCTTGCCTAAGAATTACTACAGGGGTCATCCTTTTATAAGGACAAACTGCTTTTGAACAGTGTCTTCAATGTATCAAGCACAAATAACTCTTTCTTCAACACGAATCATAAGTCTCTTTTTACCAGCTTAAAATAATAAACAAGTCTATTAGACAATGTAAAGAAAATCCTGTCTCCAATCATTGGCGGATTCCTTCATGTCCCTTATACATTCTTTATTTTCTTACATCATATTAGGAGGAGAGATAAAGTTTTATTGCAGTAGTTCAGTGGACCAATAAGAATATGAAGAAAAAGCGATATCCCTTGCTTGCTTTTGTCCTCTGGCACACTGACTTAATCCCACCCCAGTCAGTACAGAGTAAGGAGTCTGTGCCTTCCCAAAGCCACACTGGCAAACACGTCAGTCAAAACCTCTCTGTTACTTTCTGAAACTACCACGTGGTCCTAATAATATTTGCATGAAAGGAGATGTTTGTCACTGGACCCTGATGGATTTTAGACATTTGATATAATCGATCAGTATGGAGAGTTTCTTTCTGCATTTAGGCTCCTGGAAATGCAAACGTAGAATTCAAAACAAAAGGGAAAAGTACAAATCTGCTTGTCTGTGTGAGTTGTTTAAGCCCGATGCTGACTCGGTGATCATTCTAACTTGCACCTGAAATGATGAAAACTAAGCACCCCACATCTCCAAAATATCACTTTCTTCAGCTCTACAAACCCTTAACAAATACCCAAACGTGTTTCAAGAAAATAGGAACACTAGGCAAAGGCCAGGTAAGGTGCCATCACGAGCTACCGTGCTGGTAGAGCTGAGGTTCAGGCTTCGCTGAACTGAAAATGAGAGACACCTGCAATCTTCAAATCTCGGCCTGGCCCTGCCAGCTCCCGATACACAAGCCGGCAAATGACATGTTGGTCCAAGAGGCGAGGCATGAAGCAGCTCTCTCGCTAAGTTCACACAGGGATAATTATACAGCCAGAGACGCTGAAGGAGAGACTTGAAATTATCACATTATCTCTTAAAGTACTAGATTTATAAGTGGTGCAAAAATGCACTATGCTATCAGAGCTGTTATTAAGATACAGACTTTCTGTTGCATCTCTAAGTAAATGTTTTAATGTTTATGTTAATCATTGATAACGATTTTTGCTGAAGCACTTATCTCCTACCTTTGCCCTTTACTTTTATTATTGGCTGCAATGAAACTTAATTTCTAGTCTGAAAAAAAGGTGCTGAAAGGAAAACACGAGTCAGAGAGATGATCAGATTCCCAAATACAAAACTCATGGCTGCAGCCAGCAAAGTGATAAAAGGCAGCGTGGTCACTGGCAAACTTGGCCGTGGCTCTGAAGGGGACCGCAGCCTCTTGGTTTTGTGTTAAGGTCCCTCCAGAACCCACTTGCCCCCCAAACACACACACCTTCCACCAGCTCTTCTTACACTCAGGCTAATGCATCCCAACATAGCCTGAAGTCTATGGGCAGCAGAATGAAGCATGTCAGCGGGAATGCCTCTGTGAGCTTTATTAGCATTAAATGTGGTGAGGGGTGTTTTTTTCCCCCAAGAAAAAGTGATTAAGCGTAATTAAATCTGTAATTAAACAATGAAAGACCTCGTCTGATTGACCTGGAGGTTAAAACAAATGTAATTAATTGTAATTTAACTGGATCCATTGAACAATGTTTTGTAAGTCGTGTTGTACTAGTCGAGTATTTTGTGGGTACGCGTAACAGTAGTAAAGTGTTGAATTCCTAAATTGGATATTTTGGCCATAGTAATAAGTGAGGTGTTGTCTGTTTAAACCTCCATGAGAAGCAAATGAAGTTCCATCAGACATAACCTGTACCTGGTCATTTGATCATTATTTCAAATGTCCAAGGGATCTGCTGCTAAAGATTATTTTTGTCTCCCTTTGACATTCATGCTTTGTAAAGCATGAAAGGCAAATGTATATTTGTAGATTTTTATATATACTGAAGAATGCACAATATGTTTTTCAATGTGTGGTGATTCATATATTTTACTTGAAGAGGCTCAGGGGAAAAAATGAGCAAATTCATTTTAAGTCTTATTCATTCTAGTTAAGCAAAAGATGAACACACTGTTTTAAGTCCCGCCACGTCTTGTAACCATAACTAAATAAAATGGATGACTAGACAATAAACTCAAGAAAATCAAATAGAGAAAACTAAACTACATACGCAGCACTAGTGTTGATGTAAATTGTACAATATTTTTGAATATTTCACAATTCATACAAATGAGGAACAAACAACTAAAGAACACCTTTAAAATGTGAATTTGTAGGCACTTCGTACCCCGATGGCAAAGTCTCCAGGAAAATTACAATAGAAAGTTCTGAGTTTGACGTCCTATTCCTCTGTCGGTTCGCTAGAGATAGGAACTGTTTACATTCAAAACCAGACAGAACATGAGGTTAAGGGTACTCTTTCCAGATGAAAGAAACTTCCAGCTTTCTGCAGCCCTGACGTTTGCAAGAGTGATTTCCGGGATCTGCTGGCTGTACCTCATTGTAATTCTGTGTTTTCACTTGACTCCTCACCAGTTGCACACTGAGCTCCACACGTATTTGCCAGAACCCAACTTAACAGAAACCATGGACACCTGACACCACACACGGTCATGCTCCGTTTTATCTGAGAAATAAACATGAGTTGAGTGTACAAGTCACAGCTGCTATTTTGACGCCACCTCTGACGGTAAGAGAGTACCTTTTAGGTTATGATCTGTGTGGAGCCGGCAGAATAAGGTACATGTGATCTACCTCCACACAAAGTCAGCAAACACCAAATGATACTATCCTCCACGTTCTGAAGAGGGGCAACAATATTGCATACAGAATTGTATATGAAAGGCAGAGATGAATCATAGGAAATCTTGAAAGTCAGATAGGAGAAACTGAGTTCAGTGGGAGAAGCACTGAAAACCTACTGGCAATTTTGACCAGAAAAAGGATGTGGTGTTAAGTTCAAGGACCCAAAGCCTGGCAATGGTGTCTGAGCCATGAGTCCAGTACTCTTAATTTCTGGATCAGATCAGTAAAATATACAGGCACTCCTCCACTTACGGTGGAGTTGTGCCTCCAGAAGCCCCCCGTCAGCTGAAAATATTCTAAATGCAAAGTGTATTCAATGCTGGACACATGGCTAGTGATCTCTGACTTGAGTTTTGGACTTTCTGGTGTGCTTTTCAGGACTTCATCCTGTTGGAAGTGGAGGAGCTGCCTACAACTTACTCTGCGGGGCTGGTTTCTGCCCCATGCATATCACTTCACACCACCCTAAAGTGACCAAATCATAAGTAAAACTACTGTAAATCGGGCCTGTCTGTACCCTGGTGTTTCTACACGTTCGCACCCCGCCTTCACACACCCTCTTACTTTTCTAAATGGGGGACTTCCCCCACTTCGAGACGTGACTCAGAAGCCATTTCCTCTATTTCCTCCAACTTTTCCCCGACCCCCGGGACGCAGAAGTCATCTCTCTTCTGTGTTTGCTCCCGAGCTGGAGCGCCTCGTTCTGCCAGACTGTTCCTCCTTCTCTCCCACTAGATCAAGTGCTCTTGGAGGGCAGGAGCCAAGTGGAAATCTTTGTTTTACGTCCTTTGGGACTTCACAGTTTCTGGTACTCAGTAGACACTGTATAAATATTTTAGAATCCTTCAAGTGTAAATTAATTCAAATTGTTTTTTTTTATTCCTTAAAAGGTAGCTAGGGTCAGGTGCTCTGAAGGATGAACGAGGTGCAGTGAAAGTCATAGGAAAACGGGTGTTGAGAGAGGAAACTAATTTCGGAACATGGATGGATGCTTCTGTGATGGACTCGGGCAGCACAATGCCCTGGGGGGCTGCGGGGGGCCCAGGAGATTGGACCTGTGTGGGAAAGGGAAGGGGAGGGAGCTGATTAGTAAACAAGACCAGGATGTACAAAGCAGCAGATCTTCCAGATGGCGAAAAGGACCAGGGGGTCTCATTGGCAAACAGCAGGGCAAGATTAAAAAAACCTTGAAATCGGGTGGAGGGAATTGGACTTGAGGAGAGAAACTATGATGATTATTTGCCAACATATCATGTTAGGAGGCCAAGGCGTGGTGAACATGATTTTAAAGGAACGGCCATATGCGGAAAGAAGCGTGCAAAACGTCACTGCAGCTATTTTGAAATTAGGTCTAGACAAGGAAAAATAATTTTTTTGTTCCTCTGTAAAAAAAAAAAAAAAAACACCTCATTCCCAGTTCTCAAACTCAAGGTAACTAGCAGTAATTCTGTAGTTAAGTAAAAGTAAAATAAAGTAAGATGTTGGTGGTCAGCCTGTAAGCCTACTTAGCATTTATATCATGAAAAGGCAGCTTCAGGCGGTGGGTGAAGCCAGCCTTGATGAGATTCGTTCCTGTCACTACGTGTATAAGCAGGGAAAATGATTTAATTTCTCTATACCCTTCTTCTTGGCTATAAAATAGACAAAATAATATCTACTTTCAGATTAGCTAAACTTATGAGTAGATACTTACACAAGAAAATACTTATAAAGCTGTAGAGTGCTGAGATACATGCCAGCCCTGATTATGTCTCTGGGGATTATTTATCTGCATTTCTTTCTATTTAACAAACACTTATAAACACACTATTATGAATTCTAAACAACTAACTCACAAATGGATTTTAGAATTAGTTTTTTGTTGCTGTTGTTCTATACTTCATCCTCCAATGTTACTCAGTTTTTAGGTTTTAATGTTTTGATAGTTAAACATGCCTCTCAAATCAGTATTCAAAGAGTGAAAGTTCACTCATCTGGCCGTGGAGAATTCTTTACCACGTCCAGCGGATTTTAGCTCTTGGCGTTCCTTGAACAGACCACTATTCCCACAGCCACAGACCCACGCCAGGTTTCCATCACCTCTCACCTAGATTAATGTCACGTCCTCCAATCCTGTTTTTCAGCCCTTAATCCTTTTTACTTAACGACTTCCTGAGTAATTTCTCTAACACAGATCTGATCACACTATCCCCAGTTTAAAAGGCTCTGATGGCCCCTTACTGGTCAGAGAGTTGAACTCAATTACGTAATAAAGAATCAACAAGTGGGACCCTGCCCATGTGGGATCGTCACCCATGGCCCCCTCTCCCTGGTCCTGCTGGACTGAACTCCTTGCATCTCCTGAAGCAAACAAAGTTCTCTCATCCTCCACTGTCACTGTGAGTTCTCTGAGGACTAAAAGTGAATTTGTTTTAACCCTCTTAGTTTAAACGGAGCACAACACAAAGCCAAAATAGGACACAGCTTCTATTCCAATGCCTCAAAGCAAGAATGTGTAATTATCTTCAAAATTAAGTTCCCTAGTACTCTAGTGGTTAGGAGTCTGCACCCTCTCAAGATCCATGGGTCACTACAAAAGTCTTGAGACAGGCTGCTTTTGGACCATTGTTTCACTTCTAAGAAACACAGTCAACAGCGTCCTTTCTGATTCACCCATTCAAGTTTCGACTTGCTCAGCTTATTGGTGTTGCTGGGAGGGTGTAGTTTGTTTCCATCTGTGTGGATTTCACATTTCTTTATTTGTATGTATCTCAAAACTTTCATAATGATACATGCATTAGGAACAATCTATTGGACAAAAAAATTAAATTTGAAGACAAACACGCAATTCCCCACAATTTAGAACCTCTGTAAGTTGACCACCCAGGGGACTGCAATAAACCTGTCAACATATGAAGGTGGTTACCATAAGGAACTAGGCCTGCTATACAGAAATGTACATGTGGTGCAAGTCCAATCTATGAAAATTAAGTCAACTTAAGGGAGTGGTCAGTGTAGGGAGGTGGCCAACTATGAAAGTTCTACTATATATTATGTAGTATTTTACAATTTCCTTTATCCACAAATGGTGTCTCACAGATAAGAAGTAGAATTTTATTCAATCACATTTCTATTCCAAAGTCTGGCACAGTGCCAGGTTCCTTGCAGATTCCTAATAGGTGTGCATTTAGTGATTGAGAAGCCTGGGATGTTCCAGGCCAGGGACTCTCTGATACTTTAGCATAGGTTCTAACCTAGTGTATGAAGGCTGTTCTCCAGTCCTGAGCCTTTTAATCACTGTGATTCTCATACTCATAATGAGCGTCTCTTTTCAATGTCCAGATACTGCACTTCATTGATCTGAGAGGTAAGCTTAACCCCATCTGAAGCCTCAAGCCAACAATATCACAATGATCAACACACTTCATAAGAACAAATAATCCAGTCATTTCATAACTGGGAACAATATAAAAAGGAGATATTTTGATTTGAAATATTTATGTACCCAACTTAAATGCTTCCAAATTTATGAAACAGACCTTGATGGGTCTGAGCATTATCATATCCCATAGGACCATCATTGCTGGGGACTTTAACACCCCTCTCACAAAACTTGAAAGATCCTCTAAACAGAAACTAAACAAATATATAAAGGACGTAAATGTGACCTTAAAACAAATGGGATTAATAGACATATACAGAACAACCATCCCAAAGCTAAAGAATATACATTTTTCCTCATTAGCCTATGAAATCCCAGGATACAAATAAAACCTCAAAAAATTTAAAAGAATAGAAATCATACCTTGTATATTCTTAGACCAGAAGGCAATAATGGTGTTGCCTTTAAAGGTGTTGCCTATTTGTTGGAATTCCAACAATAACATTCATCCCCACACAAAAGCATGGAAATTAAACAATATGCTGAATCATTGTTCAGTCCAGGAAGAGATAAAGAAGGAAATTGTTAAACTCCTCAAACATAAAAACAATGAAGCTGCAAGTTACTAAAACCTGTGGGATACAGCAACAGTAGTCTTAAGAGGGAAATTTATCACAATAGATGCCTACTTCTATAAAGCAGAAAGAGAGTGCATCAACAAACTCATGAACCATCTTTTGGAAATGGAAGAAGAACAATCCAATCCAAAACCCAGCAGAAGAAAAGAAATAACAAAAATTAAATTAGAGATTCATGAACTTGAAAACAAAAGAATCACTTGAAAATCAATGAAACAAAAAATTGGGTTCTTCAAAAAATAAAATAAAATTTATAAACCTTTGGCCAAATTAAATAGAAACAGAAAAGTAAAATCTCTAATAACCTCAATCAGAAATGATAAAGGGGAAATAACGATGGATGTCACAGAGGTGCAAAATATTACCTCTGAATGCTATAAAAAACTCCATACCCAGAAATTTGACAATGTGGAAGAAATGGATCAATACATGGAATCACACCTCTTCCTACACTTAACCAAGAAGAAATAGATTTCTTGAGCACCAATTTCAAGCACTGAGATTAAAGAAACAATAAAAAAAACTTCCAACAAAAATATGCCCTGGTCCAGATAGCTTCACACCAGAATTCTATCAAACCTTCAAAGAAGTGTGTATATCCATACTGCAGAAATTATTCCAAAAAATTGAGAAGGAAGAAATTATCCCCAACACATTCTATGAAACAAACATCACCCTGATACCAAAACCAGGAAAAGACTCAACTAAAAAGGAGAACTTCAGACCAATTTCACTAATGAATATAGATGCAAAAATTCTCAATAAGCTCCTAGCCAATAGATTACAGCTACACATTAAAAAAAAAATTATACATCATGATCAAGTAGGTTTCATCCCAGGGATGCAAAGCTAGCTTAACATACACAAATCCATAAATGTAATTCACCATATAAATAGAAGCAAAACCCAAGACCATATAATCCTTTCAATAGATGCAGAAAAAGCATTTGATAAAATTCAGCATCTTTTTCTAACAATAACATGTAAGAAAATAGGAATAGGTGGCATATTTCTTAAACTGATTTTAGCTACCTATAACAAACCCACAGCCAAAATCATACTAAATGGAGTAAAACCGAAAGCTTTTCTACTTACAATGGGAACCAGACAAGGATGTCCACTATTGTCACTACTATTCAACATAGTGCTGGAAGTTCTAGCCGATACAGTCAGGCAAGAAAAGGAAATAAAGGACAGAGAGGGTCAAACTCTCACTCTTTGCTGATGATATAATCTTATATAATCTTAGACTTAGAGAACCCCCAAAGACTCAACCACAAGACTCCTGGAAGTGATCAAAAAATACAGTAATGTCTCGGTATACAAAATCAGTGTCCACAAGTCAGTAGCCTTTGTATATGCCAACAACAGCCAAGTTGAGAAGCTAATCAAGGACACAATTCCCTTCACAGTAGCTTCCAAAAAAATGAAATACCTAGGAATTTGCTTAACCAATGAGGTGAAAGACCTCTACAAAGAAAATTATGAAACCCTAAGAAAAGAAATAGCAGAAGGTATTAACCAATGGAGGAACATACCACACTCATGGCTGGGGATAATCAAGACTGTTAAAATGTCTATACCTCCCAAAGCAATCTATTGATTCAATGCAATTCCTATTAAAATACATACATCACACTTTCAAGATTTGGAAAAAATAATTCTTTGTTTCATATGGAACTATGAGAAACCCCGTATAGTCAATACAATTTTTAGTAATAAAAACAAAGCTGGGGGTATCACCTTATCAGACTTCAGGCTATATTACAAGTCCATAGTGATTTAAACAGCATGGTACTGGCATAAAAATAGAGACATAGACATTTGGAACCGAATAGCAAACCATGATATGAAACTAACATCTTATAGCCACCTGAGCTTTGATAAACCAAACACACTGGGGAAAAGAATCCCTATTCAATAAATGGTGTCGGGAAAACTGGATATCTACATGTAAAAGACTGAAACTGGACCTGCACATTTTACTACTCATGAACATTGATTCAAGATGGATAAAAGATTTAAATCTAAGGCATGAAACACTAAAAATCCTCGAAGAAAAAATGAAAAAAAAAAAATCCTCACAGAAAGTGCAGGAAAAACACTTGAACATGTCAGCCTGGGGAAAGATTTTATGAAGAAGACTTCCATGGAAATTGCAACAATAACAAAAATAAATGAATGGGAGTTAATTAAACTGGAAAGCTGTACAGCTAAGAAGACACAACAATCAAGGCAAACAGACAAACTTCAGAATGGGAAAAGTTATGAATATTATGAATGGGACAAAGGCTTGATAACTAGGATTTACAGAGAATTCAAATTAATCAATACCAACAACAAAAAAACTCACAATCTCATATATCACTGGGCAAGAGATATGAATAGAACCTTCTCCAAAGAAGAAAGACAAATGGCTAACAAACATATGAAAAAAATGTTCCTTGTCCCTGATCATCAGAGAAATACAAATCAAAACCACCCTGAGATATCACATAACCCCAATGAGAATAGCCCACATCACAAATTCTGAAAGCTTCAGATGCTGGCATGGATGTGAAGAGAAGGGGACACTTATACACTGTTGTTGGAACTGCAAACTAATACAGCTTCTTTCAAAAGAAGTATGGAGAATCCTCAAAGATCTCAAATTAGACCTCCCATTTGACCCAGCAATCCACTAGTAGGCATCTAGCCCAGAAGAAAAAAAAGGCATTTTATCATCAGGAAATTTTCACTAGATTGTTTATTGCAGCTCAGTTTACAATTGCCAAGATGTGGAAACAACATAAAAGCCCATCAACTCAGGAGTATATTAACAGATTGTGGTATGTGTACACCATGGAGTATGATTCAGCCATAAAAACATGATGACTCCACATCTTTTGTATTATCCTGGATGGAGCTGAAACACATTCTTCTTAGTAAAGTATGATAAGAATGGAAAAGCAATTATCCAATATACTCTTTATTAATATGAAGCCAGTAGATGATCTGACGCATGCCCACATGGGAGAAAACCCATTTCAATTCAAGTTGGGGATAGTGGTGATGAGTGGGAGGAGGGGGTTGGGGTGCTCTCACTGAATGGGCACAGGATCGGGGGGGAGGTTGGCACACGTTTTGTGTGTGGGACATAACCACAGAGGGACTCTACCTAACAAAATCAAATATTTTGACTGGGTTGTTTGTATCCTCACATTAACCTGAAATAAATTCACTTTAAAAAAAAAAAAAACACATAATCCAAACATGTCAGCAATCTAGGGTCATATCTCAATTTCTGATTGGCTAAAAACTTCATCATTATATTCAATTCATTTTTGCTTGGGAAGCAAATATGTAATACAACCTCATCATTCCAAAATACCAAAATAATTAAAATATGGCCACTGCCATAACATGTATATATTTCATCCTTTTCCAAATTATCAAGCTAAACATTTTATGTATTTTCCTAGCCTTGCAGCTACTTCACTCCTTTAAGTTTGTATGGCCTTACTACAAGACAGTATCACACCCAGCTTTTACCATGTTTTCTTGAGTTAAATATTCTTAAAATGTGCACCTACATGCTTTTATCATTTTTCACTTATGTATGTTGAGTTAAATAGGCTAAACTCGGGCTGCTGTGATGCCTCGTCTACCTGTATTCTCTGTCCCCCAAACAGCAGCAGCAGCCCCTGCTCCCTCCTTGGCTGTGTGTCTGGGAATGTGGCCAAAGGGATTTGCATCTACCGCCTTCATACACCAAGTGTGCTGACAATAGGGACCTAAATCTCCCACCAGGAAGGTGCATTTGATGGCATGCTTTTGCCATCATTCCAGAGAAAATACATCACCGTGCTTCTTTTTTTTGTTTAATCTATAGAGATAACTTTCGATTATAGTAGAGAAAAGATTCTCTCTTCATAAACTGTAGCCATGGACTTATTAGCAGGGATCTTCAATGCGCGAGATTCATTCAGCACTATGTAAAAGCTGGATACAGAGTGTCCAGCACATGGGAGGCATATAACAATGTTCAGTGAATGACAAATTATATTCCTGCCTTTGAGGCTATATAAATACATTTCAAGTTTAACTGAAGTACAACATTTCACTTACTTGGTGGTATATCAATTTTGGATATTAAGTTACAGCTATCATCCATATAAATTTATTTAAATTTGTTATCAAAGAAAAAGTCACACTTAGAGAAGATAAGAACAAAGAAATCAGAGAAAAATATTAGAAGCTCTTGATATTGGAAACCTTTGTGGTGGAAGGGTTATTCCATCATTCACCCATTACTGGACATTAAACAGGACAATTTAACTCTGTGAAACTCAGTTTTTTCATCCATCAGATTGAAGATATTTGGCTTGCTTTTTTCCCCACCGACTGTATGAAGATTACATGAAATTAAACAGATAAATGAGCTTTAAATAATGTAAACCAAACTTAAAATAACATGATAGTGATTTTATCTGCCTGTTGCCTTTTCATATATATTTGATTTAACCTGATAAATTCCAGTATATGTATGTAGGGAAAAATACAGATGCCTTTTTTTGTTGTTGTTGTTGTTAGAGACAGAGTCTTACTTTATCGCCCATGGTAAAGTGCCATAGTGTCACAGCTCACAGCAATCCCCAGTTTCTGGGCTTAAGCGATTCTCTTGCCTCAGCCTCCTGAGTAGCTAGAAATACAGGCGCCCACCACAACACCAGGCTATTTTTTTGTTGCAGTTTGGCCAGGGCTGGGTTCAAACCCACCACCCTCGATCTATGGGGTTGGCGCCCTACTCACTGAGCCACAGGCACTGCCCTGAGCTTTCTTATTTTTACTTCCTTTGGTACATTTTCTTGATCTCTAGGTTGGTATTTTCTAACTTCATTGTGACTTCTGAAGTTTCATAACTTGCAGGCTACATGGTCCAAAATACCCCTTGCAGCCCTGTTTTGCTTTTTCTTCAGGGGCATCTAGTCAAGCATACGCTCAAATTCAAAGATTTCTTTTCTTTTAGCTGTAAAGCTTCCAGACATCTTGCAGCACGTCATCTGTGGGGTCTTCTATCCCATGAAGTCAAGCCTATGTTCTCTATTCCTCAAACCACATACCATGAAACTGCTCTGCAGACCACCTGGAGTTTCTCAGGCCTCGTGAATTCTGTGCGTGGTCCCAGGGTGTAGGAGGCAGGCGTTCCTCGGCACTGTGCAGAAGCTGCCTGAGTTTAACAACTGTAACTTCTGCATGAATGCATGGAGTTTGCTTATTTGGTAGTGCTTCAGGGTGTAATACTTAGAGTTCTCTATTTTAATATTATTTATACACATATCTAATTATGCTTGTTTGGGGGGATTGAGATTAAAGAAATACTTATAAAGAATTATTAAAAAAACCCTTTGACTCTTTGAGTCACTTGGTAGTTCTCCATCTTTGATTATAAAAATATAACTACTATCATGTATAGATTCATATAGTTTCTGGTAGTGTATGACATATTGAGCCTTAATTTGCATTTTGTTTATTTCCTAAAGAGGCTGCGATTCTGGTTCCCAAATTGTTAACTTAAGCAGCATCAATTTTAACTTTACAAAATCTGGTGGCAAAAGTGAAACAGTCCCTGTTTCATTTCAGAAGGTGGTATGTGAAATTGTGACCTTCATGGGATTCCAAGACATGACAGTTAAGACTTTTCTGTTCTGAGTAAGACAACACCGTGTTTGGGCAAGCTAGACATCCATACATACTTGAGCTTGGCTGGAAAAAATGATTGGTAATCTGTGTGTGTAAAAATCCCACTTCTACCAATTACTAGTAGTGTGACCCTAGACTAGTTACATAATCATTTTCTCTGTCGTAAATGAGAATAGAAAGTAGTACCTATTTCATAAAATTGCTGGTAAAAACAAACAAATTCATAAACACGTAAGTAAAGCTCTTATAAGAGGGCCTGGCTATTATAATTTTAATCATTAAGCTCTGTGACTAATGATCACTTAGCATTTGAAGGTTAATAGGGCAGGAGCCCATCCAAGGATATTTCATTGTAAGAATTCAAAAAGATTCACTGAGAGGGACTTAAATGTCACGGATTCTTCTAGGCCTCCAAGCCCCGTAATTATGGAAGAGTACAGGGTAGAAAATATAGAAAACAGCTTCTGGAGAACGGAAAGAGTAAGGTCATATACCTGAGCACGCAGAGTTCCAGGGTGAAGCGTGGGCTCTGTAGCGAAGGCAAGAAAACCTGCTTCAGCCTGTTTGTAACTCCAGTGTACACTGGAGAAGGGCGTAGCTTGTTTGCAGTGGAGATGTAATCGTTCAGGAAGGGTGACTTTGAGGCTACCTCTCAAATTTTAGAACCTGTTTTCTCCCTAGCCAAGTGAAGCTAAAATACTTGTTTAAAAGGGCTGCTTTGAGAAAAACAAGGAAAGGAAGGGAAGGGAAGGGAGAAAGACAGAGAGAGAGAGAGACAGCTCACTGTCTGTTAATATTTTCAAAAAGGGTATTTTCCTTCCCTTGACCAAACCAAGGGATTGAAAGGACATGCAGAAGTATGAAGTATGCCTTTTTTGTTTGTTCTTTTGTTTTATTTACCAGGATCTGTCTCCAGGGATAGAAATGCTGGAGTCAGCTAGTTGCCTGTGGCTCAACGAGCTAAGGTGCTAGCCACGTACACCTGAGCTGGCGGGTTCGAATCCAGCCCGGGCCCGCCAAACAGCAATGACGGCTGCAACCAAAAAATGGCCGGGTGTTGTGGCGGGCGCCTGTAGTCCCAGCTATTTGGGAGGCAGAGGCAGGAGACTCGCTTGAGCCCAGGAATTGGAGGTTGCTATGAGCTGTGATGCCACGGCACTCTATCCAGGGTGACAGCTTGAGGCTCTGGATCAAAAAAAGAAAAAGAAATGCTGGAGTCAAGACAAATGTGGTGGTGACTGTACTTCCACAGTGTAGGTGAAAACCCCAGCTAATCTCTTTTTCCCCAGGAATCTGAAAAAGCAGATTTTTTCAGTCTCTACATACCCCAAATTGTCTTAGTAGTAACGAGCAGCCAGATACGATACAGCCAGTGTCCCTTATTGGTACCACATCAGGGACATAAAGCATTCACTCTCCACCAATGGCCTCCAAACCCAGGATATAATTAGGGTGCAAATTTTTAAAGATATAATACTCAGAAGTGACAGTATATTCTAAACCTCAGCTGACATCACGAAAGTGAAATTTTGAAAAGTAAAGGTAAAGGAGATAAAAAGCCACTTTAGTTTCTGAGGCAGGGGTGTAATTAGTAGAACAAGAAAAATGAGCTAAGAGTTAATGCAATATATATTCTCACAGGAAATCAGTCCATTGAACAGGATGTGTCTGAGCCTATAAGATACCCTGGCATTTGCAATCATAATACAATTCAATACCATAAGTAATATGGATGACAATACTTTAACTGTGTCTCCAAACTTCATGTAATTTCATAGTGAATTCATGAGTCTAAGAAGACAAGATACCTAATTATTCTTTTTATAAATTAATTTCCCCTTTGCGCCAAATAACCTTTCCTTGCACTGCTATGACCTGTTGGAGGTTAATTTTCAAGAAAGTATACTGACAATCTGCCCTTTATAAAACTGCATAAGTTTACAACTAATTTCCTTCCAATTTTCTAAATAGCTGTAGGGAGAATCATGAAAATTATAGAAAAACATAATTTTCCTCCACTTTATTTCATATGCATTCCATATTGTATCACAAGTAGAAAAAATAGTATCTTTCTTTCATGCCCAATTCACCAGATAAAAGACAACTATTTGAGTAACTAGGCAAAGAGCTTCAGGTAAACAACAAAATTCAAGTCAAGAGAGTATAAACACCTTTAAAATAGGAGCATATAAATTCTAGTTGGATAACAGACAGTCATCGAACTTACAGTCCTCACCAGGCTAATGTGGCAGTGAGCAAAAGCCACATTTGAAACACTATAAAAAGCTTAAGAAGTTATCTTTCAACTTCCAGTAATTGGACTTTTCTGCCTTTAGTAAAGAATTTAAAACCAAGTGTTGTTTATGGTTTCCATAGAATTCAAATGCTGAGTTCTATTTATTCAGAAATATTTTCACTAACTTTTCAAGATTTCTGTGCTGAATGTTTTCCAATTTATTTCTTCCATTTGGACAGTACTAAAGTAAAGCTTTAGGCTCGACACCTGTGGCTCAACGGGCTAAGGTGCCAGCCACGTACACCTGAGCTGGCGGGTTCGATTCCAGCCCAGGCCACCAAACAACAATGACGACTGCAACCAAAAACTGGCCGGGCATTGTGGCAGGCGCCTGTAGTCCCAGCTACTTGGGAGGCAGAGGCAAGAGACTCACTTGAGCCCAGGAATTGGAGGTTGCTGTGAGCTGTGATGCCACGGCACTCTCTCCAGGGTGACAGCTTGAGGCTCTGTCTCAAA
>CAUYRH010054485.1:0-16330 GCA_963574655.1 Perodicticus potto
CTCCACACAGCCCACCACCAAATACTGGCAGCTCTTTCTGGCTCAGTGGCCTAGTCTGGGGCCCCAGGCAACACTCAAAAACCCCCACACTCCTGCCCAAGTTCTCCCAAGGCAGTTCAACTGAGTGCCAAGACCAAAAGAAACCCAAACAGCTCACAGGTAAGGCCTTTCCAGCCTGCAGTCCCACTGTTGCCCCACCCACAGCCGCCGACAGGATCAGACCGAGTGAACAGAGGCAACCACTTGCCCAGTCTCCGCTGCTTTTGCCTTCCTCAGGGTGTCCAGAAGCCTCACGCTGTCTCCCTGTGTCCCCAAGGGGAAGTTCTTGGTAGATCCCGCCTGCCAGAGATGCCTGAGGTCCTCTCTCCCCGGTCTCACCGTGCCCAGCCGCAAGGAAGCTGTTACTTGGCTGCCATCTTGCTCCGCCCCTGAAACTAACCCAGAATATGTTCTAAGCTCTACACCCTCAACAGGATTCAAAGGTCTTCCCTGCTCTCTGCTTCCATCTCCTGGCCCATCCCACCTTCCCTCCTCACCCCTGCTTCCCCTCCCCTTCTTGGATTCTAAGGTCAGCCTACACTGAATTACATGCCATGCGCTCTTCCAGTTCTGGGCCTTCCACAAATAGACTCTTCCCTTTAACTGGAGCTCTCATCCTTCTTTTCTTATTCTTTCTTCTCCTTTCACCTAGCTATTTATTACTTCTCCTTCAAGTTTCAGTGTGGACATGACAGCCTTCAGGAAGCATTCACTGGCAGGATATCCTGAGGAGACACCCGCAAGCTTCCAGCGCACCAAGTGTCTTCCCCATCAAAGCCCTCATCACACTGCCGTAGTGGCCTCTTGGCTCGCCTGTTTCCCTTGTCCCCTTGACTGTGGAAACTGTGAACTTAGGAACTTTGCCTCCTAATTGCCAAATCTCTAGTGTCTTGAACAGTGCTTAGTGCATAGCAGGCATTCAATAAACATTTTTTTAATTAATAAAACATCATTTAGAGCAGTGGTTCTCAACCTCCCTAATGCCACGGCCCTTTAATACAGTTCCTCATGTTGTGGTGACCCCCAACCATAAAATTATTTTCCTTGCTACTTCATAAATGTAATTTTGCTGCTGTTATGAATCATAATGTAAATATCTGATATATAGGATATATTTTCATTGTTACACACTCCCCCTAAAGGGGTCACGACCTACAGGTTGAGAACCACTGATGTAGAGGCTCTGTAATATATAAAAATTTCCATGTGTATTCCATTTTATTTACTTAAATATGCATTCCAGGAAGGGATTAATAAGGAATTATAATAACAAAGAACTCAATAAAAGTTATTTTCAATAGGGTTAAGTTGAATGATATGGTAAAATATCTTGTTTTTTAGAGAACCGAGGTCATCCATGAAGGCAATTATACTTTATAAAATGTTTGGCAGTTCTTAAAAGGAAGCCAGCAAAATAGCACAAATCTGTAACTCTATTTTCCCTCATCATTTACCGTGGGCTACCTCCCTTTAAAAACACCCCGTTTAAGATGGAGTCTTAAGTCTATGACAGTAAAATTCATGAAGTAAATTAACTTTGACAGCATAACAGTAAATGCGGAATATCAACAGATGTCAGAGACTAGCCGGAGAACAACAGAAAATAACTATCTGATAGAGGAACAAACACATTTATCTATAGTGTAAGTTTATAAAAATGTTTATAGCATTTTCCATCAAGTATACTAGTTTGTGATGAGTTGAAATATTTTGCTGTCTGCTTTATCAAACTCCACTCAATTGGTGCAATTCAAAGTATTAAATTGAAATGGAAATGCTGTGTTACAGATAAAATTGGCCCTTAGAACTAATCGTGCCTCGTAATTTTAATACCTCCCACTATTCTCTTCTTGACTGAACACAACTGCAAAGAAGTTTTTAGTGGAAGTTTCTGAACCAGAATATCGCCTGTTTGGAGAATCAGTTTGGATTCAGTCAAAAAAACAAAACAAAACAATCCAGTTTCTCTTCACTTGCCTCTAAGGACTTAATTTTTTGTCTTTTATTAAATAAATCATCTCAGGAAAGAATTTCAGAAAACAGGCCTTAAAATCTTTTTAGAATTCTTAACCAATAATAAAAGACTCTACAAGAACAGATTTGTTGTTTTTATAATTAAAAGCTTTTCTATCCCCGTGGTATACTATTATAGGCAGCCTTGGACTCATTAGAAGCACTTGTGTGTGGTTAAATTCAATATTAAGTGTTCTGAAAAAATTTTGAGGAAGTTGTGGGGTTTATTTATTTATTTTTATTAAATCATAGCTGTGTACAATGATGCATTTATGGGGTATAATGTGCTGGTTTTATATACAATTTGAAATACAACAAACTGGTTAACATAGCCTTCACTGTACTTTCTTAATTATTGTGTTAAGTCATTCATACTCTACACTTAGTAGATTTGACATGTACCCTTGTAAAATGCAATAGTTGTGGTCCAACCAATTACCCTCCCTCCACCCAGCTTCCTCTCCCCCTCTTCTCCCCTCCCCTCCCCCTTTCCCTTCATCTTGGGCTGCATTTTAGTTATAGCTTTCATATGGAAGTGTGGGTGATTATATATTGCTTTCATAGTAGAAATGAGTACATTGGATATTTTTTCTTCAATTCTTGAGATACTTTGCTAAGAAGAATATGTTCCAGCTCCATCCAGTCTCCATCTTTTTTTAAGTCTGCATAATATTCCATGGTGTACATATACCACAACTTATTAATCCATTTGTGGGTTGATGGCACTTGGGCTTCTTCCATAACTTAGCAATTATAAATTGGGCTGCAATAAACATTCTTATGCAAATATCTTTGTTACAAAAGCAAGCAGACAGTTCTCAGAATGGGAGAAGAAATTTCAGGTTATGTCTCTGACAAAAGTTTGATAACCAGAATCCCTAGAGAACTCAAACATATTAGCAAGAAAAGAACAAGTTATCCCATCTCATTGTGGGCAAGAGATTTGAATAGAAACTTCTCTGATGACGACAGCCCCACGGCCTACAGACACATAAAAAAATGCTCATCATCCTTAATCATCAGAGAAATGCAAATCAAAACCACCTTGAGATATTATCTAATTCCAGTAAGATTAGCCCACATCACAAAATCCTAAACCTATAAATGTTGGTATGGATGTGGAGAAAAGGGAACACTTGCATACTGCTGGTGGGAATGCAAACTAATACGTTCCTTTTGGAAAGAAGTTTGGAGATCACTTCGGGATCTAAAAATAAACCTGCCATTAGATCCTGCAATTCCTCTACTAGATATATATCCAGAAGACCAAACATCCCTCTATAACAAAGATATTTGTACCCGAATGTTTATTGTAGTCCAATTCATAATTGCTAAGTCATGGAAGAAGCCCAAGTGCCTATCAGCCCAAGAATGGATTAATAAATTGTGGTATATGTACACCATGGAATATTATGCAGCCTTAAAAAAGATGGAGACTTTACTGCTTTTATGTTTACATGGATGGAGCTGGAACATATTCTTCTTATCAAAGTATCACAAGAATGGAAGAAAAAGTATCCAATGTATTCAGCCCTACCATGAAACCAATATATAAGCACCCACACCCCCATATGAAAGCTAAAACCCAAATACAGCCCAAGATGAAGGGGAAAGGGGAGGGGGAAAGGAGGAGGGGGGAAGGACTGGTGGAGGGAGGGTAATTGGTGGGACCACACCTATGTGCATTTTACAAGGGTACATGTTAAATCTACTAAGTGTGGAGTATAAGTGTCTTAACACAATAACTAAGAATATGCGGTGAAAACTATGTTAACCAGCTTAATGAAAGTATTTCAGATTGTATATAAAACCAGCACATTGTGCATTAATGTACACAGCTATGATTTAATAAAAAATAAATAAATAAAAGACCAGGAGTCAGTGAAAAGGAATTCTTGAGCTAAGGTAAGTGTCTGTTCATCAGAAACAAACTACAAGACATTTGCTCAGACCCAAGAGGTTTGTTGTGTATATCGAGGACCTGCCGGTGTGTCTTGCAGAGTCACAGGCTGTGATGAGCCACAGAGGACAGATCTAAGGAGGGAGGGGAGCATCTGATGAGGCTAATGATATGATGAGGAGCATCTGATCTTTCTCACAGCTAGAAACTGAGTTTTAGGGATCCCCTTGGCCAAGAGGGGGTCTAGTTAGTCCCCAGGAGGAGCCTTAAGATTTTGTTTTAGTTCATACCTGTAGTAAAGTGCAGGGCAGCAGCCTCTGGCCCAGGGTGAGGCCTGTGCCATCACCTTCAATAAAGTGTAACTTGGACCTGCTTCTCGCTCATCCTGAAGTGTGAAACAGGGCTTCAGTGGGAGGACCCGCCCAGGGCTGCCCTGCCCAGCAGAGTTCTCCCCCCACCCTGCCCTGCCCCTGCTTCAGGACTCGCCGGCTGAGCTCCTCTCAGAGTTATTTGCTCTGGGCCTGGGTTGTGTGGAGATTTTTGTTCTAATGAGCTATGGTTCTCTGAGGTCACCTTCTGCCTCCAGTTTGGGGGGCTGTGCTTTGTCTCTAGACCTCGGTCCTCCGATGAGTCTCAGAAGAGCTGTTGATTTTCAGTTTGTTGGTCTCTCATCTTCTCATGGGCGACTTCTGGCCGCTCACATGCTGGCCTGAACCAGACCGGCCCGAGGGAAGTCTGTTCCCTGGGAGCTTGTCGGGACCTTGTGGCCCCAGCCTGGCTGTCCCCAGAAGAGGGGCTGCCTTCCCTCCGCAGAGTGGGGATACAGCTTATCTGCCCCTGCACCTCTGAGAGCCACGACAGAGGGGACCCTCCAGGCACTTTAAGCAGTAGATTAATGTTTGATTTAGAAATTTTCCTTCAGAGCAGTAAAGCGATCACCAAAAGAATATGGCTTTTCTGTTTTCAATCACGGGAGAAACTCTAATGACGCTGCTGGGTCCCAGCCCTGTGCTTGCTCATTTGATTTCTGCTTCCTTCTCTTTGGAGTTGGTCACCCTGAGGGCAGGGTGGGGTCTTCCCTGGCGCATTCCCTGAGGCTGGGCCATCCTTTCTGCTCTACTGACCGTGTATACTCAGGATTCTCGGTGCTTCTCCAGGGTGCTCCAAGGCTTGGACTGGTCCAGTCCATCTGGTGTGAGCAGCTGACCCAGTGATGACCAGTGGCACCTGCTGTGCTCTGGGAGGGCTGGGCAGTACCTGGGCTGGACAAAGCATAGGACGGTGGCCTGGGCCAACGCATCCTATGATTTTCCCTGCCAACAGGTTCTCAAATCAGTGTGAGCGCATCATCTACCTGATGTTAAACACGTGCACACATCACGCCTCGTAAACATCAGCCCACAGTTTCTCCTGTGGCAGCTGGGAGAGTAACAGGCGATTCTCCTGAATGCCAGTGGGCAGGAAAGAGAGCTGAGCGGGATTCTGAAATCTGATGGAAACCTGCAGGTGACCGCACTGCCCGGTGGGCAGCTCTTCCAGGCAAGTGGCTTTGCTCTCCAAGGAACCGTTTTCTCACCATATGTAAAACAGAGTTATTCAATTGTACTTTTTTTGGTAATTGAGTTTGTTTTACATCATCTGCTGTTCAGGAATGGAGAGAGAAAACAAACCTCAATATGAAGCACGAAACAGGACAGCAGAGAATCCATCTATTCAGAGCTACTGCAGCCCGCAGAGCATTCGGGCCACAGAAAGAATATGTGTAATGAATGGCATGAAAAATACATGGATATGTGAAGTCAGGACCGAGAGGAATTGATGGAAAAGAAGAGTGAGTCAGAGAAAGCCTACACACGCACAAACACACATGTGGACACAGGCACACACAGACGTGTGCACGCAAGCACAGAGACACACGGACACAAGCGTATACATGTGTACACACACACGTACACATGTGCACACACACATACTTCTGTGCTGTTATTGAATACAACATAAATCTATTTAATAGTCAAAGCCAAAAAGAAAACCCTGACCAGCTCAGCACCCATAACACCGTGGTTACGGTGCTGGCCAGAAACACTGGGGCTGGCGGGCTCGAACCTGGCCCCGGCCAGCTAAACAACGACAGCCAATGTGGCGGGCGCCTGTAGTCCCAGCTACTTGGGAGGCTGAGGCAAGAGAAACGCTTAAGCCTAAGAGTTGGAGGTTGCTGTGAGCTGTGACGCCATAGCACGCTACTAGGGGCTACAGAGTGAGACTCTGTCTCAGAAAAAGAAAGAAAAAGAAAACGCTGCCAAGAATTCACAATTTTCACTGTCCATTCCCAAAGTGTATATACCATTTATTTTTTATTTATTTATTTATTTATTTGAGACAGAGCCTCAAGCTGTCACTCTGGATAGAGTGCTGTGGCATCACAGCTCACAGCAACCTCCAATTCCTGGGCTCAAGCAAGTCTCCTGCCTCCACCTCCCAAGTGGCTGGGACTATAGGCGCCCGCCACAATGCCCGGCCATTTTTTGGTTATAGCCGTCATTGTTGTTTTGCGAGCCCAGGCTGGATTCGAACCCGCCAGCTCAGGTGTACGTGGCTGGCGCCTTAACCCGTTGAGCCACAGGCGCCGAGCCTATACCATCTCTTAAGAGAACCAAGGAGATTCCTGGTATATTGGCCTCAGATAAATGTTTTTACATCTATTCAATGTGGATGATATGCTCAAAGGCTCCCTTGCAGGGGGTGCAGAGGTGATCGGGGTGTATCCACTTTTTTTCCGCAGCATCTACGGATAGTATTATGCAAAAACACAGCTAGGGCAAAGTTGTTTTTCTGAGCTGGGCTTCAGCATGATATTCTCAGACAGGCGTTGCTGCTCTCTGCTGTGAGAAGAATGCCCGGAATGACAGTGTTGGTCAGAGTGTTCCTGAGTGAGGGACATATCTGGACCACACAGGGCAGGGCTCCTTCTGTGCGAGGCCAGTGGGAGGGCCACCGGTGGACCGCAGTGGGTGCTTGGATCCAGGATGGCTTCAGGTGATGACAGAGTCCAAGGTGGAGGCCTCAGCAGGGCACGGAGGGTGTGGGATGCCCCGAGGGACTCGCAGTTGTTCCGTCATTCATGAGGACACCATATTCCTGCGTTGGACAGCAAATGTCTGACACGTGGAAGCTGTGGGTGTGCTGGGGATCTTGGCACAGCAGGCAGGCCATGTGTCTGTGCACCACACAGTGCAGTGGCAGTCGGACTGGGGAGGGCAACCCCGCCTCCCAACCCTTGCAGGTATTGGGGACCCCAGCATCAGCCTTGAGGGGTGATGTCCTCAGAGTGCCTTGGGTTTCAGTTAGGGCCTGGTGGTTTGGATCATGCTCTGGAGGGAGGTCTGGGTCTGGATCCCTGGGGCCTGTGAACAGAGGCCTGAGATAGCAGATGAGATGCTGGTCATGCTCTGGAGGGAGGTCTGGGTCTGGATCCCTGGGGCCTGTGAACACAGGCCTGAGATAGCAGATGAGATGCTGGTCATGCTCAGGAGGGAGGTCTGGGTCTGGATCCCTGGGGCCTGTGAACACAGGCCTGAGATAGCAGATGAGATGCTGGTCATGCTCTGGAGGGAGGTCTGGGTCTGGATCCCTGGGGCCTGTGAACAGAGGCCTAAGGTAGCAGATGAGATGCTGGTCATGCTGACAACAGAGAGACAGAGCGTCCTGAATCATTCAGCTGGGCCTGATGTGGTCACAGGGTTCTTACGAGGGAGACAGTCGGAGATGGAGATTATAGAAGCAGAAGAGAGAGGGAGGAGAGAGACGCAGAGAGACACCGAGAGACAGGGTAGAAGAGATGTCACACTTCTGGCTCTGTTCCTCAGGACTCCAGGTGCGGCCTGCCAGGCTTTGATTAACTTGCTGATGGCTGCCTGGGCAGGCGGTGCCGGAGTGGGAGATCGGTTCCTTTACTGCAAACTCTTTCCTGCACATCTCTCTTCGAATCTAGAATAGGGAGAAGGAAGGGGGGAGATGCATACGACAGCCAATGCACCTTTTAAAATAAACTGGTACATAAAAACCCACCTTGGCGGTGGTGCCTGTGGCTCAAGGAGTAGGGCGCCGGTCCCATATACCTGAGGTGGTGGGTTCAAACCCAGCCCCAGCCAAAAACTGCAAAAAAAAAAAAAAAAAAACCCACCTTGCCAAGGATGCTCAACATGGCCTGCAGCAGAAAAGAAGCGAATCCACGAGGGCAGCTGTGACACGTCCTGGGAGCAGAGGCACACACGGCAGGATACATGACAGTGAGCCCTCAACACTGGCTTCAAAAGCAATAGCAGAGATTCCGTGCCGGCGGCACCATGACTGTTATTGGGGAAGTTCCCCACGGCAGCTGTACGCAATATCTGCCCTGGGATAATACCCAGTGGAGACTGGTTGAGTGAGGGGTGAATGAACAAGCTCCCCTTGAAGGAGGCGAGTGGCCGTGGAGGTTACAAAGACCGGGAACCTGAAGAGACACAGCTGTTGGGAGAAGAGCCATATGGCCAGCAACCTGGTGGCCATGCTGGCTGACCAGTCGCCAGGATGCAGCCGTCTGTAACACAGAGGGAAGCCTAGCCCAGGCTTCCAAGGGTCTCGTCCTGGCTCTCCTAGGCCAGCCCTTACATGCTCGGTGCTTCAGTTTCCTCTTTTGTAAAATCAGGATCACACCACTACTGCCCTTGTAGCAATGCTGGGATGACCAAGTGAGCAGTAAGCACTTGTCCTTGGACTTGGAATGGGGCTGTACATCATGAGTCACACTTTTCCCTGGTCGCCTCTGTTTATCAGATGGCATCCATGCCCAGACCATGGCAGGAAGGGCCCACGGTTCGTGGTCAGGAACTAGGACTCACCTGCAAGGCAGGTGGGGGAGTTTTTGAAAAAAATATGTCAACATGCTTTATTTGGGGTG
Source organism: Perodicticus potto (assembly GCA_963574655.1). NCBI lineage: Eukaryota > Metazoa > Chordata > Mammalia > Primates > Lorisidae > Perodicticus > Perodicticus potto. Next base: position 8,895 of record CAUYRH010054485.1, read on the forward strand.
TCCATAAATTTCATGTGCAACTTAAAACAGCCAACAATTTTAAATTGCACGTGAACTTTCCAGACACCCTATGTAATACCATTTAATTAATCTTTTTAAAAAGAGAAGTGGAGAGAGGAGAAGAGGAATCAGTGACTAACCCGGTGAATTGACGGAGCACAGGCTCCGCCCCACTCCAGACCCATGGGGTGCAGATGTGGGAGGGATAATGTCCTCACCTCTTACAGCTTTGCTTTGCTCTTGTGAACTTAACTATCGATTTCGGGACTTTTGACCTTAATTTAAAGTACACTTCAACAATAAGTTATCAAAAGCAAAAAATCTATTATCTTAAGAGAAGCATTGGTGGGCGGCGCCTGTGGCTCAGTGAGCAGGGCGCCAGCCCCATATACTGAGGGTGGCAGGTTCGAACCCGGCCCTGGCCAAGCTGCAACAAAAAAATAGCTGGGCATTGTGGCGGGCACCTGTAGTACCAGCTACTCGGGAGGCTGAGGCGAGAGACTCGCCTAAGCCCAGGAGTTAGAGGTTGCTGTGAGCTATGTGATGCCACGGCACTCTACCGAGGGCGATAAAGTGAGACTCTGTCTCTACAAAAAAAAAAAAAAAGAGAGAGAGAGAGAGAGAAGCATTGGTAGATTTGCTGAGAGGATGTGAACTTATTAAATTTTCAACCCCTAGGAAAAGAATGAATGGGCTGGAGTGAGAGAGCTTTAGCACTCATCTTCCTGTACTTGGTGGCAGATCACAGGGACTTTGAAGAGAGAAGCCAAAGACCCCAGAACAATAAGGAGAAGTGATTCCAAGTCGGAAGGAACGCAACGTCGAAGGTCAGTTGTATATGATACGAGACGTTGCCTGGATTGCTAATTAGTGCTTTAAAGAGTAAGCTGGCAGTGAAGCAATGCTCATAGCTCCAGAGCAGCGATCTCTGACTCTAACTTGGAAGCAGGGAAAAGAGAAGTAATTTGCAGAAAGCGTCAAAAGAGAGATTTAATCATATGTCCTCCTATTTGAAAATGTTAGGCTGCCACTGTGCCAACATACAATCATTAATTCACCAGGTGGAAGGCAGGAAACTCAGCCCAGCCACTAATTCTTTTTAAAATGTGTTTTCCCTGACTGTTTATTTCCTAACTGGGAAGATTACTGTCTACATGTGGCTCGTCCCTCAGCTGTTACAGTGTTAACCATGCAAGTGTCCTGAGCCCCACATGGAAGCACACAGGTGTCTGTGAAGCGACTGAGCCCTGCAGTCTCCACAGACAGCTCAGCACAGGTGAGGCAGGGCAGGACCCAGCTGGGCCAGAGAGAGCAGTCTCCCCCCTGCTCTGAGCTCTGTCTCTGCACAGTCCTCAAGCTCAGGGAAGGGGAGGGAGGAAAAAAGAAGAGGACAACACTTGGGGACTCCCCACACCAGAGGTGGGGTTGGGGCAGGCCCACCGTCACTCTACCTGGAACGGCCACCCCTTGGATCTGTTTGGTGAAGGACTCACACCCCAGTCAGGTGCTGCCCTGAGGTGGATGTAGATGGATCCTGGGGCACATGGATCATTGCAAAGGAGGGACTTAGGTGCCCATCATCTCAGACGGCAGGGAGGGCAAAGTGGGGGTGTGGCTACCGGCTGCCCTTACTACCTGGATTAGGGCTGTGGCTGAGACTGCCGTCCGAGGTGAGGAGGGCAGGAGCTCTCTTTTTCACTTCTATTCCAACTCTAATTCTTAAACTTCACACCATTTACACTCTCTTTATAAAGCCCACGTTTATTTAGTCTTTTCTGTTTAAGTGAATTTTAATCATGCCGTGTTGGCCTTGGCTTTATCATCCCTAATTTCTTTGTTTTGATTGGTTTATTTTAGATAGATTTTTCCCTGGGGTTTTGATTGTTTGGGAAAGATTGTCTGCTGTGTTTATACTTACAGGAACACCTGGCTGGTTGAAAGAGGATCACACCTTCTTCCCCTGAGAACTTCAGACACTGTACGGTCTCCAGCTGCGAGTTTTGCCGTGAAGTCGGAGGCCGCCTGTGCCCCTCCTGGGCAGCCTGCGTGTGCTCTTCCTCAAAGCAGATTGATAACTGCTTTGACTTTCTACTGAGCTTCATTTTCAGCATTCCATTTAAGTGCCAGTATCTGTATTTTGGGGCCTTCCACGCCCAGGATGGCCTTCACGTGTGTTCATTGCAAGTGGTTAGAAGAAGCCCAGCACAATGGGAAAGTTTCACTATCTCCTGCATTTTTCAAAAATGGTGTGTTTTTCTCTCAGTTCCTGAGTTACTATTTTGTCCTTAGTGTGCATCCACTGTACTTTGGGACTTCTATTTCTTTTTTCATCTTTTGATAAGTGTTGTAATGAAACTAAAAATGCTTTTTCCTGGAGATGATAGCACATTTTTCTTCTTCTTTATTTTCATTCTTAGAGCAGAAAATGTGTTTGCTCACTCTCTGGTCTCCAGGTGGCCTTGCCCTGGAGCTGGACCAGGCCAGGACTGAGGGGACTCTGCTGCACCAGGCAGGGGGGGCGCCTTGGAGGAGACAGCCAGGGCCGCCGCAGGCCTCGGGGCACCTGCTTCCCCAGCAGCTGGGTCCGCAGCGCTTGGCACTGCGGAGCTGGGAGGACCCCTAGAGGCAACTCCGCCTCATCTCTCAGTTCCTGGGAGACCTGATGGCTTGCTATTGACAGAAAGAATCAGGTTCACGTCCTGGGCCATGGTTGGTCTCCTAAGCACTGCTCCGTGTTGAAAAGATGAAACAAGAATTTCTTAAAATTATTTATATTGACGTTTCTTTTATATTGTAGAATGTGATATATACCATATGTTTTACACGTGTGTCATATACATGAGTATGTTGGACACGAGCATGTGTCATGTCTATCCGAGGGGATCCCCCCTGCCCTCCCATGGGAGCTGGTCTCTGACGACCCTCTTCCACCCTTCCCACCTTCTGTGCCCCCAGGTTACTTCACAGTGACAGACTGGGTTTGTGTCTTCTCATTTACAGCCTCTCTCTTACATGCATCACTGGAACTCTATCTGCTTTCTCTTTCCAGCTTTGAGTATTTTTTCCACCTGACAGCCGTAATCCCACCTGTCATGGAGAACTGCGTTTGCAGGAAATTCCTCCCTATAGCACAGCTCATGGAGAAAGAGTTGGCCATACAGAACTGCAGATGAAAAGCAAATGTCACTTCTCTTTTCTACATTCAGAACTTCACCCCATTGGGTTAGAAAACATCTTCTATAAATAAACTCCATGAGGCTGGGATTTAAAAGCAGGAAGCAGCTGGCAGCCACAACTACCTAGTGGACCCAGCATCCGTTTAAACACGCAGGAAGGATCTTGTGAAATCTACAGCAAACACAGAGCCTTATTTGAACAATATATAAAAGAGCTTTAAAACAAACCCTGTTTAATCCTTTTAAATGGTGCATTTCCCCAGCGGAAACAGAACATGCCAATTAGTTGAATATCTTGACAAAATCCCATTGGGCTGTACCATGAGGAGAGAAAGGTGTGTTTATTTAATGAGGTCTTTTAAAGGGAAGCCAGCTGCGTGTCTGAACATCTTACTCAGGAATAACAAGTGAAAACAGCTTACTCGAAATGGAAGATAATGCTAGGAAGTGCCTAAGATTTTTGCAGATGATAATAGAGAAAATCAGAAACCAACATTCGCAACTAATCTTGTGTAAGGAAACCTACTGCATCCCTTAATAGAATAAAAACCATCTGCTTTGCACAGTTCCTGAATGCAAGTGGTCTGAGCTGTGGAAGTCTAGTCTCGACCACCAAGTGTCAGTACTGGGAATGGAACTCTAGTGGCCAAAATCCTGCTGTTCTATAGCAGGCTGCCAGTGTGCAGGGAGTCTCACGTGACCAAAGTTAAAAGTTAGTGCAAGTGCTAGAAGCAGAGTTAGGGGGGTGAGGCTATGTCATTCAACCCAGTTACTGCTTTCTCACTAAGAGACACCCTCCCCACTTCCCCAAGGCAGGATGATATATTCTTTCGAGGCCTTGCCCTGACCAGTGGGACTGAACATACACACACATGCCAAAGCTGCGTGAAACTTTCAAGAGCTGTGTTGTGGTTGGCTGTCCTCTGCCTCTGCCTGGATGGTGTCTCTTCGAGAGGCCTGCTCTGGGAGCTCGGGGCCTGGGAGACAGGACAGGCAGCAACTGCCGGCATCCTCATGGCAGGAGAGCAAGAGCTGGGCCTCGCTTTTGTAGGCCACTGAAGCAGTGGGGCTCCCTTTGGGGAAACGACTCTTCCCCAAAGGGACCTGATGAGTCCTTGGATGAAGTCTGCATGTTTACAGCTTCTGAATATGTCATTTTTCAGGGAAACTTGGAAGTTCACTAATGCACTAAAGCCCTATGGAGATATCCTTCATCTTAACGTGTGGAATATCCCCCCAAACTCTGAGCTACTTGTGGGCACCTTTCTCATCCCATATTCTGGCTTTCCTGAAAGATGGAGCTACTTTCCGGTGTTTAAGAAAATTATTCCCTTGTTTTAAAAATAGTTTAAATACCTTATACAATGTATTTTTTTAGAATTTCTGAAAATTAATAAAATGTTATTATATTCTTGTATTCTCCGTAACTTGCTTCGTTCCTCTAAGATTCCGCCATATTGGTGTATTTAGTTCACTCCATTACTTGATCCCATCTTTTGCTAAATGTAATCAAAGCTGGCATAAATATACTTCTTAGTGCACAAAAGAAAGAGATTTTCTAGGCTATATATCTGGAAATGGGAATTTCTGAGTCATAATGTATGTGAGATCTTGAATGTTCGTTCTTAGCTCAGGATGTACTATTACATCTGTCTTCTCACTGACAAGTGTAGCTACTTACTGGGTAGCTTGAGTCCCTGCTGGTCTTTCACATCAGCCAGTGGTGTGAGCTTGAGGCTCTCTGTCCCTCCATCTCTCTGTCTCTATCTCTGTCTCTGTCCCTGTCTCTGTGCTTCTTTGTCTCTATCTCTGTTCCACTGTCCAGAGCTGTTGAAAGAGCAAGAGTAACTCCATTTTGTAACAAACCGCCTACTTTCAGTCTATCAAGGCCAAGCAGGGTGCTCACCTTGCCCACAAGATAGCAGCCCGAGCCAAAAAACAACTGTCGGATACAAGCCCAACTAATAGGTGTAAAACGTATCTAAAGTAGTCAATCATACTCGCCACAGCTTGGAAATCCCCTATCCTGCTAGTAACCAGAATAAAACCCCCAGCAACCCAGAGATCAGGGTCCTCAGCACACTCCTGCTGTGACGGGTAAACGGAGGGCCCAGGCTCGAGCTTGAGTAAAGGCTCTTTTGCTTTTGCATCGGGTTTGTCTCCCTAGGGGTCTTTGGGGATCGCGTGATCTGGGCATAACACTGTCTGCTCCTCCTAATCCCACCTCTTTCTGGGACAGAATTTTTTGTGGCAGCTTTGGGAGCAGGAAGACAGAAGTGTGGTGGTGCCATGACCCCGCAAGGGACTGTATTCTCCAAGATCCCTCGCTTTCTGGAAACAGAAAGGGCAGCAGGGGTTCAGTGAGTGAGGCAAGAGTGCATGGGCTAATCTGTACCCTGAAGCAGAAGTGTCCTCCACAGAGTGCTGCTTGTCCAGGAAGGATGCTGAGATCCTGCAAGGGGCAGGTAATAGGAATACCTGTGCTGTGGTCTCTTGGGAGCTGCAGTCAGGTCCTATCCCATCGAGAACAGAAAACCATGGAGTTGGGCCATGCAGAGTCTCAGGGCCTCTAGGTTTTGGCACTCCAGCTGCAGCAGCCTGAGAGAAGTAGTAGAAGCTCCCAGTCCCCTGTGAGAGCCGCACCTGGGGAAGGGTCAGGGCTCAGGGAGGAGCAGCCAGCTCTGGGACACCCTTGGGCCTGGAGGCACCTGTGATCGGGTGAGGCTCTTCTCCTTCCTGGTGCTTTGCTTTCTTATCTGCGAAATAAGAGCTCTGAAATATAGTGTAGAAGATTCCTAAGGTTCTTTCTGATTCCAGATTTCTGCCATACTTTATAAGAAGGGCTGACATTGATGTGGAATGTCACAACTTCAGGGCTTTCTCTATAATACTTTCATTCCGCATATCTTCTAGTGAATGGTAGAATGTTGGCAGGGAGTCCATTTACAAAGTCAGGAGGAAACCTCGCCAAGTCTTAAAGGAAATAGCAAGCTGAAATACTTCTCATTCTCATAACAAGATGATGCCAGGGAGTGATGAATGTCTGGGTAATAAATGAAATTGACTGCAAAGAAGCCATGTCAACAGCCCAAGACAGCACAAATCAGGCAACTCAGGCATGTGCTTGGAAAGCAGGAACCTGCCTGGCTTGGATGGTGGAACCACGTCACCTGCAGGAACATGTCACCAGGACGCTTGGATGATAGACAACACGGCTCTGCACTGGTCAGGGCTGTGAGATTAGAGTGACCTGCTTCCTCTTAGCTCCAGTGGGTGACTTTTGGCCCATATGGGAAGCAGGAAAAAAAGAAGCAGTTGCAGCAGAGACTGTGAACAAAACATTGTCTCTACCTGGGGGCCCAGGGGTCAGGTTCCCTCTGAAAGGGTCCCTTCTCTTGCTCTGCAAGTGGATTATTTGTGTGTGCCAGGGGTTTGGGGGCTGATGGTGGGTAGCAGTTGGTGTCAACTTGCCCCAGGTGCTCGGGAGTCTTTCCTAGTGTATGAAAGATCTTTTAAAGCTGTTCAGATTAAGTGGATTTGATTTAAGATAATCAGAATAAAAATTCTATGACCTTTCAAAATTCTCAAAGCTGGTAGAGACAGTGCTGTTTTGAATCTCAAGAAGGTAGCAAAACCAAAACTCTTTTTAGTAAAACAAAGTGACAAGGGTCCTCCACAAACTCTACACTACAATTAGGTGAAGAACTCAAGACCAAGAAAGAAAACCACAAACAAAAGAAAGGAAAAGAGTGACTAACTTTCATATAAATGTACAAAAGTACATTACTTAAATATTAATTTTTTAATTCAACTTGTCAATATGTTGTTTAGGATATTGCATCCTCATCTATAAGTGAAACATGTTTGTCATTTCCCTTTATAACAATATATTTTCTCCAATTTCAATACCAGGTGTATCCAGATCAAGTAGAATGATATTGAAATATTTCTTTTTTTTTTATTGTTTATAAGATTTCTGGAATTGCTTGTTTCGTAAAATCATTGTGGTCTGTGAGTTTATGATAGTTTGAACTTTGTTATTTAATTTAATTCATTGCTTAATTACTGTTTTTCTATCAATGATTATATTGTGGTTAATATGTTAGCATAGCAGTATTTCCAGATAGTTTTTTGTTTGTTGGGAGGTTGGGCTTTGGGGGGACAGAGTTAATACTTTGTGTGAAAGATCTTATTTTATAAGAGTGAAATTGCTTTCTCTTTTGTCTTGTGATTTTTTTGGAGGTGAAGTTTAAGTTTTTG
>CAUYRH010054487.1:0-15970 GCA_963574655.1 Perodicticus potto
GCTGTGGCATCATACCTCACAGCAACCTCCAATTCCTGGGCTCAAGCGAGTCTCCTGCCTCTGCCTCCCAAGTAGCTGGGACCACAGGCGCCCGCCACAATGCCCGGCCATTTTTTGGTTGCAGCCATCATTGTTGTTTGACGGGCCCAGGCTGGATTCGAACCCGCCAGCTCAGGTGTACATGGCTGGCGCCTTAGCCCGTTGAGCCACAGGCGCCGAGCCTCTCTTTGTTTTTCTTAAATAAAGTCTCTCTTTGTTACCTTGGGGGGAAAATAAACCCATTTTATAAATGAGTAAACTGAGGCACTGGGAAGTTTCATAATCTTCCCAAGGTTGGTCATCAGTGCCCTGACTAGAGGTTGAAGTGGGAGTTGGGTAGAGGATCAAGAGGGGCTCTTCCCCTCTTCCCTCTTCATCTCCACTCAATATCACCTCCTTAAACTCAGGACCAACCCTCAGAGCCCCCCAGCCCAGCTACCACCCCCTGTGGAAAGGTGCCCATCTGTGTTCCCACCCGTCGGGACCTCGTGGACAGTCCAGCATCCTTGGCCTCCAGCCTGGGCTCACCACCCTCCAGAGCCAAGGAGCTTGTCCTGGTAAGGAGCAAGGGAGAACCTTGAAACTCACTTTATTTGGCTCGGCGCCTGTGGCTCAACGGGCTAAGGCGCCAGCCACGTACACCTGAGCTGGAGGGTTCGAATCCAGCCTGGGCCCGCCAAACAACAATGACAGCTGCAACCAAGTATGTCTTGCAGTAAATAAGAAATCCTGTGGAAATAAGCACAATGAAAAAGCCCCACTAGAGAGAATAGGCAGCTAACTAATTGAGCTGGGCTCTAAGCCTGCAAGTGTTAAAGCTTTTAAGAGGTGTTTAGAGACTCACCTGGCCCCAACCTGAGATGTTGGGAAGATAATTTATACAGGAGCAACTTTCTCATTGCACCCTGTAGTTTAATGCCAGATGTGGGGCCATCTAGAAAGCACTTCTGGGGGCATTTGAAATTCAGCTCCTTTTGTGGCTTCCCTCCCTCTCTCCCCCAAATCTTCCCCCAGACTCCTCCTCTGCATTAAAAGGGGGGAGAACATATCGGTTTCTAGGCCTCTGAGCCTGCAGGTTGCCATGGCAACCGCCTGACATCGGGGCTCACTGTCCATCTTAAGTGCCCTCCTCCCCTTCCAGGGAGATATTAAAGGGGGAGGGGTTGTGCTGTCTGGAGAAGCCTCTGGAGTCTTCCCTGACCCCATGGTTGTCCTACTCACTTCCTCATGCGGGTGCCTGTGCGGGGCTGTTACCATTTGTGTGATTTTGTGATGGGATACCCAGACAGACACAAGAAAAGGAAGCAAAGTTTCTTGGGAGACAGAGGAGGGAATGGCCTAAAGCCTAGATGACAGTATATTCCCACGTGGAGGTCTGGTTGCCCCTTTCCTGAAGTCTTCCCTTGGGGAGGGACAGCTGTGGGTGACAGCCCTTACCCCATGGGGAACAAGGATGATTGCACTGTGTGCGAGGTGCTTGTCCTTCACCCTGAGGTCTCCCATGTCATGAGCCCATCCTAGGGTTTCTCATTCACTGTCCTTCAAGGATCTCAACAGCCTCTAACTTTATTGACTTCTCACAGGGGACACCGCTGTCCCCTGGGGACCCTCAGCCCCTGCATGGTATGCAACACCCCACATACACCCACAGCCCTAACGCTGTATTTGTACTGCATACCTTATCATATACATGCATGTATGTGCCTCCCTCCCTGTGGGCACACCCTGTGTGTCTATCATGCTCACACGCCCACCAGGCATTCCAGTATCTGTGGACACTCACATGCCCCTCTTGTTTAGGCAGTCAGCTGTGGGGCACTCCCCCTGGAGTGAGGGTACCTGTGGTAGCAGAGTTACGACTACACACCCGCTGGCACCTCCCATGAGCTCCTTCAAGTGTACCTGTTCCCTTCCCCAGCCAGTATTTCTTTTCTTTTTTTAAAAACAGGGTTGCACTGTTGCCCAGGCTGGAGGTCAGTGGCTTGATCATAGCTCATGACAACCTCGAACTCCTAGGCTAGAGCAATCCTCATCCCTCAGTCTCAGATAGCTGGGACTACAGGTGTGCATCACCACATCTGGCTAATTCTTAAATATTTTCTAGAAATGGAATCTCATGATATTCTCCAGGTTGGTCTCAAACCCCTGGTCTCAAGTGATCCTCCTGCTGGGGCCTCCCCAAATGCTGGGATTACAGGCATGAGCCACTGTACCCAGCCTCTCCTATCTAGTTTATGGCTAGATCCTTGGGCCACCAGGCATCAGGTGCCTGGTGGTATTCAGTCCTGTCCTTTCCTCTCCAGAATGACCTTCCCACCAGCACTCCTGCCTCCAAGTCCTGTGACTCCCCGCCCCAGGATGCATCCACACCCGGGCCCAGCTCCGCCAGTCACCTCTGCCAGCTCACTGCCAAGCCAATGTCCTCCACAGACAGCATTGGTAAGCACCCTGCCTGCTCGTGCCTGTTATAGTAGGCTTCATCTCTGGAGGTTTCCAGAGAAAGGTAGGATTTGGGGAGACGGGACGTTTGGATTCCAGCCCTGGTATTCATTGTCTTGGCCCTTTTCTTCCTATCTTTCTTCTTTTTAATTTTTTTTTTTTTTTTGAGACAGAGTCTCAAGCTATCACCCTCAGTAGAATGCCATGGCATCACAGCTCACAGCAACCTCAACTCTTGGGCTTAAGTGATTCTCTTGCCTCAGCCTCCCAAGTAGCTGGGACTATAGGCGACCACTACAATACCCAGCTATTTTTTGATTGCAGTTGTCATTGTTGCTTAGCAGGCCCAGGCCAGGCTTGAACCTGCCAGCCTCGGTGTATGTGGCTGGCACCCTACTCAATGAGCTACAGGAGCCGAGCCAAATTTTTTTTTTTTTTTTTGAGACAGAGTCTCACTACGTCACCCTCGGTAGAGTGCTGTGGCATCACAGCTCACAGCAACCTCAAACTCTTGGGCTTAAGAGATTCTCTTGCCTCAGTCTTCCCAAGTAGCTGGGACTATAGGCCCCTGCCCACAAAGCCTTGCTATTTTTAGAGGTGGGTTGTCACTCTTGCTCAAACTGGTCTCTACCTGTGAGCTTAGGCAATTCCCCCACCTCGGCCTCCCAGAGTGCTAGGATTACAGGCATGAACCACTGTGCCCAGCCTTTTTTTTAGTTTTTGAGACAGAGTCTCACTTTGTTGCCCTGGATAGAGTGGGGTCATAGCTCACAGCAACTTCAAACTCCTGGGCTTGAGTGATCTTCTTGCCTTAGTTGCCTGAGTAGCTGGAACTACAAGACATGCACCACCATGCCTGTTTAGTTTTTTCTATTTTTAGTAGAGATGGGATCTCTCTCATGCTCAGGCTGGTCTTGAACTCCTGAGCTCAAGCAGTCCACTTGCCTCGGCCTCCCAGAGTGCTAGGATTATAGGCATGAGCCATGGCACCTGGCCATTGGCCCTTTTCTTTACTCTAAGCTAGATGCTGCCTCACTTTGGCCCAAGTTTACTTATTGTCTCAGCTTGACAGTTAGGGAAACTGAGACCCAGATAATGGAAGTGACTTATTTGGGGGGCTTCAGCCTAGTACACTGAAAAAACAAGTTTTGGAGTCAGACAGTTTGAGTTTCAGGTCAAGGTTAGCCACTCACCAGTTGGTGACCTTGGGCAAGTGACCCAACCCACTTTTTTTTTTTTTTTTTTTTTTTTTGTAGAGACAGAGTCTTACTTTATCATCCTCGGTAGAGTGCCATGGGGTCACACAGCTCACAGCAACCTCCAACTCCTGGGCTTAGGTGATTCTCTTGCCTCAGCCTCCCAAGTAGCTGGGACCACAGGCACCTGCCACAATGCCTGGCTATTTTTTTGTTGCAGTTCAGCTGGGGTTGGGTTTGAACCCACCACCCTCAGTATACTGAGCCACAGGCGCCGCCCAGACCCAACCCTCTTTAAGTCTCAGTTTCCAATAAGTAATCTGGGGGATGACAATACTTATCTTTTCTTATGGCCAGGCTCTGTGCCAGTTCTGGGATTCCAAAAGAACTTGGCCTTGGAACGTTATGAGTGGCAGGGGAAGAGACCCAGACCTCAAAACTCCCAGTCCTGTATAATCAGGGTAAGGGTAGAAGGTCAAACCCAAGATGGGCAAGGCTGGAAGTTGGCAGTGGGGAGACTCAAGGATGTTTCTGAGAAGTTGATTGGACACTTCAGTTCTGAAGGATTTGTAGTTCAAATCCCTAAAAGAAAGGGTGTCATGTCAGCCAGAAGAACAATATACACAGAGTAGGTAGGTATCACATAATATGACCAATGTGGGACGAGAGCATGGAAACTGAATGACTAGCCAAGGAGAGCACAAGGCAGTGGGAAGCAGGATCTGAATCCTGGGTGTCTGAAGACCTGTCCTTGACTCTTCTTGCTCAGCCCTGAGGAATCCCCTGACTCTGTCCAGTCCCTTCACCACGTCCTTCAACCTAGGCTCCCACAGCACCCTCAACGGGGACCTCTCTGTGCCTAGCTCCTACGTCAGCCTCCACCTGTCCCCCCAGGTCAGCAGCTCTGTGGTGTATGGACGCTCCCCCATGGTGAGTCCCCAGGGTGGGGGGGACTAGGAGGTAACAGAGGGTCCAGGGATTGGGGGCTGGGAAGAGAAACTGGCTACATAAGAGAGACAAAGGAATGGAGCAAGAGAAGGGAGGCTTGGCTCAGCAAGTATGTGTAGAAAGACAATGTGTGGGTCTCAGTAGCCACACAAGCTTAATACCAATCAGCTGTGGAAAAAGCATCTATGATTAAGCTGTATGAGTAGAAGCAGTATGCTCTGGCCCTAGGAGATTATGTACAAAGACTGTCAGTCTGCTGGATTTGTTCTGAAGGCTGTAGTTTGGAGACCCCTGTTCTAGATCAAGTCAGCATGAGAAGGATAATTCTTCAGGACCTTCCATCCCTGGGGTTCTAGGATTCCTGGACAGAGACTTTGGGATTCTCTCAAGTAAAAACTTCAGCTTTCCCATCTGTAGTAGAGGAGAGAGCATTTCTGCTTCCTTGGGAAGGGGCTGATAAACAGAGAGGGGCATGGTGAGTAGGCATGGGAGAGCACAGAGGTGGATGGAGTCATTGCCTTGTGATATCCCCTCTGGCATTCTGACAGATGGCATTTGAATCACACCCACATCTTCGAGGGTCGTCCATCTCTTCCTCCCTGCCCAGCATCCCTGGGGGAAAGCCGTGAGTACCAGGGCAGGGTTTCCTGCCTGGGGACCTGGTCAACCTCCTGCCTCCTTTGTATGAAGTGGAGGTAGGGGGTTTCCCTGCTGCCCTTCCAGAAAGTCTCTTCTGCAAGATAATTGAAGTTCCCAGGGGAGTTGCCAGGGAAAAAGGTACATAAAGAGCAAAGTCTAGACAAGAATAAGTGGTCCTTAATTGCAGTAGATTCTGCCCCCGCCATTTGGTAATGTCTGAGGACGTTTGTGGTTGTCACAGCTGGGGTGGGGGTGCTCCTCACATGGTGGAGGCCAGGGACAAGGCTAGCACCCTGCAGGGCCCAGGACAGCCTCACCCCAGAGAATGATCTGGCTCCAAGTATTTTTTTTTTCTTTTTTGTACAAGAAATTTAATGGTTTTTAGATTTTTTTTTTTTTTTTTTTTTGAGACAGAGCCTCAAGCTGTCACCCTGGATAGAATGCTGTGGCATTGCAGCTCACAGCAACCTCCAATTCCTGGGCTCAAGTGAGTCTCTTGCCTCCGCCTCCCATGTAGCTGGGACTGCAGGCGCCTGCCACAACGCCCGGCCATTTTTTGGTTGCAGCCATCATTGTTGTTTGGCGGGCCCGGGCTGGATTCAAACCCGCCAGCTCAGGTGTACGTGGCTGGTGCCTTAGCCTGCTGAGCCACAGGCGCCGAGCCTAGATTTTTTTTTTTAGAGACAGAGTCTCACTTAGTCGCCCTCCATAGAGTGCCGTGATGTCTCAGCTCACAGCAACCATCAGTGCTTGGGCTTAGGTGATTCTCTTGCCTCAGCCTCCCAAGTAGCTGGGACTACAGGCGCCTGCCACAATGCCTGGCTTTATTTTTGTTGCAGTTTGGCCATGGTCGGGTTCGAACCTGCCACACTCAGTATATGGGGCCGGCGCCCTACTCACTGAGCCACAGGCGCTGTCCCGGCCCCAAGTATTAATGGAACTTTCTTTTTTTTTTTTGAGACAGATTCTTTGTCTCCCTGGGTAGAGCACTGTAGCGTCATAGCTCACAGCAACCTCAAACTCTTGGGCTCAAGCAATCCCCTTGCCTCAGGCTCCCGAGTAGCTGGGATTATAGACACCTGCAACAATGCCCAGCTAGTTTTTCTGTTTTTATTTTTATTTATTTATTTATTTATTTTGAGACAGAGTCTCACTATGTCGCCCTTGGTAGAGTGCCTTGGTATCATAGCTCACAGCAAATTCAAATTCTCAGGCTTAAGCAATTCTCTTGCCTCAGCCTCCCAAGTAGCTGGGACTACAGGCGCCAGCCACAACGCCTGGCTATTTTTTGTTGTTGTTGTTACAGTTGTCACTGTTGCTTAACTGGGCTGGGCTGGGTTGAACCTGCCAGCCTCAGTGTATGTGGCAGGCGCTATAACCACTGTGCTACAGGTGCTGAGCCAGTTTTTCTGTTTTTGGTTGAGATGGGGTCCCCTTCTTGCTTAGGCTGGTCTGGAACTCCTGAGCTCAAGCAATCCACCTGTGTTGGCCTCCCAGAGTGCTAGGATTATAGGCTTGAGCCACCTGGTTGGTCCTCACTAGAACTTCCTGCAATTACAGGAATGTTGTAGTTCCTACTGCTGTCCAATCCTGTTGCCTCCAGCTGTGTGTGCTTTCAACCACTTGAAATGTGGCCACTGCAACTGAGGAACTGAAAAAAAATTCTTTTCTTTTTTTTGAGACAGAGCCTCAAGGTGTCCCCCTGGGTAGAGTGCTGTGGCATCACAGCTTACAGCAACCTCCAACTCCTGGGCTCAAGTGATTCTCCTGCCTCTGCCTCCCAAGTAGCTGGGACTATAGGCGCCCACCACAATCCCCAGCTATTTTTTGTTTGTAGCCGTCATTGTTGTTTGGCGGCCCGGACTGGGTTCGAACCCTGCAGCTCAGAGGTATGTGGCTGGCGCCTTAGCCGCTTGAGCCACAGGCACCGAGCCCTGAAAAATTTTAATGTATTTCATTTCAGAGCATTTAAGTTGTAGTGACCACATGTGGCTGAGGCTCCTATTGGGCAGTATGCTCTGGAACTGTCAGGGCGTCTTCGTGGATCCTCTGTTCAGACATTTATTAGGGCAAAGCTCTTAGGGCAAAGAGCTAGATTTGCTTTTGCACTGCCTGTCCCAGGTCACCTGCCACCATGTTGCTGCCCCTCTCTAAGCACATCAGAGGGTACCAGGGCAGGGCAAAGGCCCTTCCTTGCCCTCCTGGGTGAGGGTACCGAGGGGCAGTCCCTGAGCCTGGGTCACGCCCCTGCCTTTGTCCAGGGCCTACTCCTTCCACGTGTCCGCTGATGGGCAGATGCAACCTGTGCCCTTTCCCTCCGACGCTCTGGTGGGCGCAGGCATCCCGCGGCATGCCCGGCAGCTGCACACCCTGGCGCACGGCGAAGTGGTCTGCGCGGTCACCATCAGCGGCTCCACGCAGCACGTGTACACGGGCGGCAAGGGCTGCGTGAAAGTGTGGGACGTGGGCCAGCCTGGCGCCAAGACGCCGGTGGCCCAGCTGGACTGCCTGGTGAGGGCGGGGCGGAGCTTTTGATCAAATGGGACGGGGCGTGCGGGCCAACCTGGGCAGAGCTTACAGGTAAATAGTGATGGGGCTTGTTGACTAACTTGGGAGGGAACAAGGACCAACCTCAGTCCTTGCTTCCTTCCTCGGCCCCAGAACCGAGACAACTATATTCGTTCCTGCAAGTTGCTGCCTGATGGTCGGAGTCTAATCGTAGGGGGCGAGGCCAGCACCTTGTCCATTTGGGACCTGGCGGCACCCACCCCCCGCATCAAGGCCGAGCTGACCTCCTCAGCCCCGGCCTGCTATGCCCTGGCGGTCAGTCCTGACGCCAAGGTCTGCTTTTCCTGCTGCAGCGATGGCAACATTGTGGTCTGGGACTTACAAAACCAGACTATGGTCAGGTGGGTGGTGGCAGTGCTGTGACCTTGAGTGGCCGGCGGGGTTGGGGGTGGGATGACCTGGAAGGATGCTGGAACAGTCCCAATTGTAGATGAACGCCTGGGCCCTTCTCCCTCCAGGCAGTTCCAGGGTCATACAGATGGTGCCAGCTGCATCGACATTTCTGATTATGGCACTCGGCTCTGGACAGGGGGCCTGGACAACACCGTGCGCTGCTGGGACTTGCGCGAGGGCCGCCAACTGCAGCAGCACGACTTCAGCTCCCAGGTGCCATTCGGGATCTGGTGGGAGGTAGATGGAAACTCTAGGACCCAGTACCCTTCCCTCTCTCCTGGGAGGTGCCCAATTCCAGAGGCAGGACAAGATTAATATCTGCTGTGCTGTTCATCTTTTTATCCTCCAGACATATCCACAGGCTTCCCCTTTAATTCTCCATAGAGGCTGAGGCAGATGGATTGCTTGAGCTTAGGAGTTGGAGACCTCATCTCTACTAAAAATTAGAAAAAACTGAGGCAAGAGGATCTCTTGAGCCCAAGAACCTGAGGTTGCTATCAGTTATAATGCCACAGCATAGCACTCTATTCAGGGCGCCAGAGTGAGACTGTCTCAGAAAAAAAAAAAAAAAAAAAAAAAAAGATGTGGGGCACTAAGATTCTCTGATCATCTTCCTATATGGTCTTTTCTTTTCTTTTCTTTTTTTTTTTATTTGAGACAGAGTCATATTCTGTTGTCCTGGGTAGAGTGCCATGGCATCATCACAGCTCACAGCAACCTCAAACACTTGGGCTCAAGAGATCCTCTTACCTCAGCCTCCCAAGTGGCTGGGACTTCCTTTTTTAGCTTCCTTTTCTCCAGGCGCCTGCCACAATGCCCAGCTACTTTTTCTATTTTTAGTAGAGATGAGGGTCTCACTTTGCTCAGTCGGGTCTCAAACTCCTGAGCTCAAGGGATCAACCTGCCTTGGCCTCCCAGAGTGCTAGGATTACAGGTGTCAACCATCATACCCGGCCTTCCCACATGGTCTTATCCAGCCACTCCCAGGAGTATCTTTCCTTATAAAGCTGGTTTCTGCCCATAGCCCTTTGGACCCCACTGAGGACTTACCAGGGGGGAGCATCCATACACCATAGAGCTGCTGATATAGGACCTGGGTGTGGAGAAGTCCTTGTTGAGGGTACTGTGGGAGCCTAGGCTAAAGAACATGGTAAAAGGGCAGGACGGAGCAGGGGGCTCTTCCAGACTGAGCAAAGAAGAGTCAAGGACAGCTCTTCAGGCACCATGAACCCAGATATTGCCTCTCAATGCTTCTGGGCCAAAGTATGAGCTCCTTGTCCTGTCAGTCAGGATTTCATGGGCTAGTCTCACACTCACCACACCCTGGAACACCTCAAGACCTGTGTACATATATTTTCTCTGGCCAAAATGCCTTTCTCTTCTTTTTTTTTTTTTTTTTTTGACAGAGTCTTACTATATTGCCCTCGGTAGAGTACTGTAGCATCACAGATCACAGCAACCTCAAACTCTTGAGCTCAAGCGATTCTCTTACCTCAGACTCCCAAGTAGCTGGGACTATAGGTGCCCGCCACAATGCCTGGCTATTTTTTGTTGTAGTTGTTATTGTTTTAGTTGGCTGGGGCCGGGTTCCAACCTGGTGTATATGGCTGGCACTGTAACCACTGTGCTACAGGCACTGAGCCTTCTCTTCCTTTTTTTTTTGAGACACAGTCTCATTATGTCACCCTCGGTAGAGTGCTGTAGCATCTCAGCTCACAACAACCTCCAACTCCTGGGCTTAAGCGATTCTCCTGCCTCAGCTTCCCAAGTAGCTGGGACTATAGGCACCCTCCACAACGCATGGCTTTTTCTTTTTTTCGTTCTGTAGTTCGGCCAAGGCCAGGTTTGAACCCGCCACCTTTGGTATATGGGGCCAGTGCCCTACTCGCTGAGTCACAGGCGCCGCCCCATGCACGGCTATTTTTCGGTTGTAGTTGTCATTGTTTGATAGGCCTGGGCTGGATTCAAACCTGCCAGCTCTGGTGTATGCAGTTGAAGCCTTAGCTGATTGAGCAACAGGCGCTGAGCCTTCTCTTCCTTTTTTTACTTGGTGAACTCCTACTCATCCTTCAACACCCATTTCCAGTTTACCCCTTTTCCTTGAAACCGGGAGGAACTAGCTTCCAAGCATTTTGTGTTCATCCCACTCTTCTCTTTAGCTCGAAGATTTCTTTGATAGAGAAATGAGAAGTGCAGGTGGACATAGCTGTCCATCCTGTGTCCATATGGCTTGGGTGGGCTAAGTAGATCTCTAGGGATTTCATGGAATCTCCCTCTGGGTGGCCCCCACCTGTATCTTTTTAGGGAACATATCTGTATGGCCAGGAAGGAACATCCTAAGGTTCTAGTCTTCTGGAAAACTTTCCAGTCCTCTCTTTGCAGTAGATGTAAATTATTTCTACAGGAGTCTTTTTTTTTTAAAGACAGAGTTTCACTTTGTCACCCTTGGTAGAGTGCTATAGCGTCACAGCTCACAGCAACCTCCAACTCTTGGGCTTAGCCAATTCTCTTGCCTCAGCCTCCTGAGTAGCTGGGGGTACAGACACCCGCCACAACACCCGGCTTCTTTTTGTTGCAGTTTGACTGGGGCTGGATTTGAACACGCCACCTTTGGTATATGGGGCCGGTGCCCTACTCACTGAGCCACAGGTGCCACCCCTTCCACAGGAGTCTTAAGGAATAGTTTAGGACTTGGAGAGGTTAGAGTGGAACAGAGGATTCTTCCTTTTTGTGCCTAGTAGGGCTGGGGTGGGGAATGATGAGGTCACTGAGTCCTTCCAACTCAAGACAAAAAGAAGTGTTGCAAGTGGGGGGAGTTCCGGCTTGGGGTCAGAAGTCCTGTCTCCCAGGCCTGGTCCTTCACAGACATGCTGCATAACCTTGAGAGGGCATAGCCTCAGCTTCCACCATCTGCTCAAGGGGAGCGACTGTCCTTGCCTGGCTTCCTCCTCTTCCCCGCCCCTCCCAGAGCTGTTGTGTGCTCAGAACAGATAATGGATGTGCGACCCCGGGGTTCTGTGTAATTCTGATTAATATTAATGATCCAACATGCAGTTGCCTGCTGCTTTCCAGGCCCTGGGCCAACTACCTCTCTCCAGGGGGGCTGGAGTGGGAGGATATTGGGCCTCCACCTCCTTCTGCCAGCCCTGAGCATCACCCAACATCCCGAGGGGCCGATGATGCTATCTCTCCCCTCTCCATCCCTAGATTTTTTCCCTGGGCCACTGCCCCAACCAGGACTGGCTGGCTGTCGGGATGGAGAGCAGCAATGTAGAGATCTTGCACGTCCGCAAGCCAGAGAAGTACCAGCTGCACCTGCACGAGAGCTGTGTGCTCTCCCTCAAGTTTGCGTCCTGCGGTGCGTGGGGTGGGGCCCAGGGCCTGGGGCAGGGGCTGTACTCCTCTAGAAACCTCCAGCCAAATCCAGAATGCCCTGTTAAATTTGAATCTTAGATAAGTAACCAATGATTTGTTGGTATGTTGCATGAAGTATGGGGGGACATACTTATAGTAAAAGGCAAATCATTTGTTCCTACAAGTATATCCCAAATTGTGTGGAGCGCATGGAATTTGCTTATACTACAAACTTTAATGTTTTATGGAGGTCTTGCTATGTTTTCCAGGCTAGTCTTGAATTCTTGGCCTCCCAAAGTGCTGGAATTACAGGCATGAGCCACCATGCCTAACCTAAAATACAGATTTAACTGGGCATCTTGTATCTTATCTGGCAACTGTCTGGAGGGGGTGCCCCTTTCTTGAGGGCCAGGTGGAGCCTCTTAGAGCCTTAACTTTACCATCTGGCAAGTGTGGGGGAAGGATTAGGCCTCAGCTCTCTAGGCGGCTTTGCGTCCCCTCAGTAAGGGCAGAGGTGCTTGAAAAGGAGAGGCGGGACCTAGCCTGGCCCACCTGCCCCTGTGGCCACAGCACTTTTAGTGCCCCCTTCCAGAATTCTCCCTCTTCTCTTTCCTTAGGGCGGTGGTTTGTGAGCACTGGGAAGGACAACCTGCTCAATGCCTGGAGGACGCCATACGGGGCCAGCATCTTCCAGGTATGCAGTGGTTTGGCAGCTCTCATCCCTGGCTGGATGTCGCATGTCCAGGTGCACAGGGTTAGAGGGAGTGCTTCTATCCACCAAGCCCACCCACCTGCCACTGTGACCCATCCCCAGGGTTCTACCAGCTTCCCCACCACCAGCTTGGCCCCTAAGGCAGAGCTTGGCCTCATCTGCTTATAACATGTTTTTTTTCTTTGAGACAAGAGTCTCACTTTGTCACCTTCGGTAGAGTACCATGGCATCACAGCTCACAGTAACCTCCAGTTCTCGGGCTTAGGTAATTCTCTTGCCTCAGCCTCTGGAGTAGCTGGGAGCACAGGCGCCTGCCACAACTCCTGGTGATTTTTTGTTGCAGTTTGCCTGGGGCTGGGTTTGAACCCGCCACCCTCGGTATATGGGGCCGGCGTTGTACTCACTGAGCCACAGGCGCTGCCTCACAACCTCCAACTCTAGGGCTCAAGTGATTCTCTTGCCTCAGCCTCCTGAGTAGCTGGGACTACAGGCACCTGCCACAACTGGCTATTAACACCTGGCTATTTTTTTTTCTTTTGTAGAGACAGAGTCTCACTTTATCGCCCTTGGTAGAGTGCCGTGGCGTCACACAGCTCACAGCAACCTCCAACTCCTGGGCTTAGGTGATTCTCTTGTCTCAGCCTCCCGAGTAGCTGGGACTACAGGCGCCCACCATAACGCCCGGCTATTTTTCTGTTTTTACAGTTTGGCCAAGGCTGGGTTTGAACCCACCACCTCTGGTATATGGGGCTGGCGCCTTACTCTATGAGCCACAGGCACTGCCCAACACCTGGCTATTTTTAATGGAGTGGTCTTGCTCTTGCTTAGGCTGGTCTTGAACCTGTGAGCTTAGGCAATCCACCCTCCTCAGCCTCCCAGAGTGCTAGAATTACAGGCATGAGCCACCACACCCGGCCTAACCTGTTGTTTTTAAAAAATATTTTGGTTTTGCTAAACTACATATATTACAGTACTTACCATATTAACTATTTTTAAGTGTACAGCTCAGCAGCATCAAGCACACTCACATTGCTGTGCAGCCATCACCACCCTCCCTTTCCAGAAATTTCTTATCCTTCCAAACTGAAACCCTAACTGCCCAGCCCCTGGCACCACCATTCTAATTTCTGTCTCTAACTCTGACAACTCTAAGGACCTCCTGTGAGTGGAATCACTCAGGATGTGTTCTTCTGTCTCTTTCTCACCAAGCATCATGTCATCACAGTTCACCCATGTTGTAGCCCATGTCGGAATTTTTTATGGTTGAGTAATAGTCCATGGATGATGTTGTTTATCCACTCATCAGTGATGGGACATTTGGGTTGTTTCCACATTTTGGCTATTGTGCATAATGATGCCATGAATATCCACACACGTTTTAGGGTGCACATATATGTCTTCATTTCTCTTGGGCGGATTATCTTGGAGTGGAATTTTTTTTTTTTTTTTTTTTGAGACAGAGTCTCAGTATGTTGCCCTCAGTTGAGTGCCATGGAGTCACAGCTCAGCAACCTCAAACTCTTGGACTTAGGTGATTCTCTTGCCTCAGCTTCCCAAGTAGCTGGGACTATAGGTGCCTGCCACAACACCTGGCTATTTTTGGTGATTGTTGTCATCGCTTGGCAGGCCCAGGCTGGATTCGAACCCACCAGCTGCGGTGTATGTGGCTGGCGCCCTAGCTGCTGAGCTATAGGTGCTGAGCCATTGGGGTGGAATTTTTGAGATACAGTCTCACTCTGTTGTCCTGGGCAGAGTGCTATGGCGTCACAGCTCACAGCAACCTCAAACTCTTGGGCTCAAGCAGTCCTCTTGCCTCGCCTTCCAAGTAGCTTGGACTACAGACACCTGATACAACACCCAGCTAGTTTTTCTATTTTTAGTAGAGATGTTTTTCTCACTCTTACTCAGGCTGGTCTCGAACTCCTGAGCTCAAGGGATCCTACCCCCTCTGCCTCCCGGAGTGCTAGGATTACAGGTTTGAGCCACCAGGCCCGTCTGGAGTAGAATTTCTATAGCCTTTTGTGGAACTGCCAGACTGTTTTCCAAATTTTACATCCTCACTAGCAGTGAATAGGGTTTTTGCAAATTTTACATCCTCACTAGCAGTGAATGGGGTTTTAAAATTCTCTACATCTGGCTCGGCACCTGTGGCTCAAGCAGCTAAGGCGCCAGCCACATATACCTGAGCTGGCAGGTTCAAATCCAGCCCGGGCCCGCCAAACAACGATGGCTACAACCAAAAAATGGGCAGGTGTTGTGGCGGACACCTGTAGTCCCAGCTACTTGGGAGGCGGAGGCAGGAGACTCGCTTGAGCCCAGGAGTTGGAGGTTGCTGTGAGCTGTGATGCGACAGCACTCTACCCAGGGAGACAACTTGAGGCTCTGTCTCAAAAAGAAAAAGAAATTCTCCACATCCACACCAACACTTATTGGCTGTCTTTATTATACCCATCCTAATAGGTGTGGTTTTTACATATTTAAATGGTTACTAAAAAGAAAAACCCAGAATATGTTACATAGACATATTTAGAATTTAGGTGACACCTAAAATATTTACTATCAGGACCTTTATGTGGTCTGGGTCATTGTGCTGTGAACCTTGGCCCTCTGCTGAGCTGTGTGACCTTGTCCCTAGAATATACTGAGTTTCCCAGAAAAGCAGCCTTCATTTTCATCTCATTGGTGTCAAGGGAATAGACTCTGCTCTTTCTAGGATAGCATCACTTATCCAGAAGGGTTCAGCTCCAAAGCACCTCTATAGAAAAGGCATTGCCCTCCTCACCTCTGCTGGGAGAGTCCTGCCTCCACTCCTGGGTCTGACTCTACCCCAGAGGGACCACACACCCATCCTCACCTCACCTCTCCCTTTTCTTTCCCTCTCCCTGCTGGCAGTCTAAGGAGTCATCCTCAGTTCTGAGCTGTGACATCTCCAAGAATAACAAATACATCGTGACAGGCTCGGGGGATAAGAAGGCCACCGTGTACGAGGTGGTCTACTGAGAATCCCTCTTCCTACATGCCCAGCCTGACTTGTGGGGACAGGGAATCCTGGATGGAGAGCCAGCAACACCCTCTCCAGCCGTGCTTGTGAGCGCTAAGTCCCATGTGCTGTATGGCTGACTACCTCCCACCTTCCCTGCTGGGTTTGTGGCTAAGGGGCAAGGGGTATTGGGGGGAAATAAAGGTATTTATCACAGCCCCTTTTCTGCCTTGGGCTGGGGAACTGGCAAACATTGCTTCTCTTGGGCACCGTTACTGGGATGAGGCAGCTTCCTGATTGTGACCTCTAGGTAATGAGGATTGATTCCGTGTGAAGGCCACTACTAAGACAGTTTGCATTAGGCATGATCATTTAGATGCTGCTGTGTAACAGACAGGGCTAACTCCCCATCTCAGTGATTTTGAGACAGAGGCTCAAGTTGTAGCCCTGGGTAGAATGCCACGGCATTCTCATAGTAACCTCCAACTCTTGGGCTCAAGCCCTCTTCTTGCCTCAGTTTTCTAATTTAGTAGAGACAGCGTCTCTCTTGCTTAGGCTGGTCGCTTTTTTTTTTGGTAGACGCACAGTCTCACATTATTGCCCACGGTAGAGGGCCGTGGTGTCACACGGCTCACACCAACCACCAAAACGTGGGCTTAGGCAAATATATTGCCACAGCCACCCCACTAGCTGGGACTACAG